>JAQGBT010007676.1:0-10696 GCA_034698585.1 Disparrhopalites patrizii
CGCCACAAGAACATGGAATCAAATTTCGGACTCATTTGCCTACGTGAATTGAAATGCCAACCGCAGTGCTAATGCCTTTGTGTGAGCGGACGATGCGATAGTTCGTTTAGGTGGACAGAGAGAGAGAGAGAAAGAGAAAGAGAAAGAGAGAGAGAGAGAGAGAGAGGCAGAAAGAGAGAACATTAGTCAATTGCCAACACTTGACCACTTCCCATTCCTCCCAATCCAAAAGACCACACACAGGCACTCTCTATCAACGAATTTCCTGGGGACACTCCATTCACCCAACAAACATCTCCGCTATTTCTCTCCCTCTCCTTGATTTCTCTCTCTCTCTCTCTCTCTCTCTTTCTCTCCGTCTGAATATTTGTTTCTTCACGAACTCAACATTCCTTTCTCTTTCATTGTCATTTGTCTTGATTTCTTTCCCTGAATTTTCTCCTTGTTACTTTCCTCCGTGTTTAACTCTTTATTTTTGTCTCGGTCCCTATTCTCTCACTTTTACTGGTCGTCTGTTTTCTCTTTCTTATTTTTCTTCATTTCCCTCTACACACTTCTGTATTTTCCCATTCTTTCTCGCTTCTGAAGCTTTCATTCTCATGAATTTGTTTATGAATTTTTTCATTCTCATGTTTTTTTCTTCCTCTCTGCTCTCTCTTTTATTTCCCTTTTTTCTGTGCATTTTTGTCTCCATTTTTTTGTGTATATTTGTCTCCATTTTGTTCTTTGTATTTTTGTCTCCTTATTTTTCTTTGTATTGCTGACTCCTTCTTTTTTTGTAATTCCGTTTCTACTCCTTGACCTCTTACGTTTGTCTCCATTCCTCTTTTCATTTTTGTCTCGATTCTTTATTTTTTCAAATTTCTTGCGTCTCTTTGCTTGCTGTTAAGCTTTTTCTCTTTCCGTTTTTGCTTCATTTGCATCTTCTGATTTCCTTTCTTTCTATCTTTGTTGTTTCTGCCTTTTTCTGTCTTGATTTGTTTGCTTTGCGTTATTGTTGATTCTTTGTTTTTCACTTTCTTCTATCTGTTTGGCCTGTTGTTTCTGTTATTTTTCTCTCTTTGTCTCTTTCTCCCCTATTGGCTCTCATTATTCTTTGCCATTTCCTGCATCTATATGTATATATATTTCTTCTTTTTCTCCTCCATACTTTCTCAGGATAAACATTGAAAGTGGAACTCTGCCTTCTCGCTCTTATAAAATTCGCCATGGCTTATTTTATTTCCTCGTATGAACGTTGTTCATTTGTTCAGCTTTCATATTTCCCTTGAACAAGTCTCTCATCACTGTCTACACCTTCCCACTCTTTCAATTCAAAATTCAGCTCTTTGTTTCTCTCGTCTATAACCTTAATTCTTCTCCAGAAAACAATGTTGTGGACTTTTTCTTGCCTCACTTTGTCCCTCACGTCTTCCACCTGTCCTGCTTCCATTTAGGGATTTCCCCCTTTGAACACATGCCTTGTCCTGGGTATTTCTTTGGTACTTGTGTAGCCCCAAGACTTTGCTCAGTTCTTTTGTCTTTTGGCCTCGGCTCTGCCTCTGGTTGGTAGCTAGTCCTCGTTGCTAACCAACAGTCCTACCCTCTGGATTACCCGGGTATTCTTTCGCAAAAAAACGTTTTTTGGCCTTTCACGGGTGTACGTACAGAGATAATTCCTTTTTGTCAACGTACTCCCTCCCCAGGATTTTGGGTGAAAATAAATGCATGGGCACAAGGGGAAAAAGTCAGTCTATGTTTTCCGGGACAGTTCGTGTTGTTTTTTTTCTTGAGAGTTTTTTTCCTGGAGAAAAAGGAGACGGTGTGTTCATTGATATTTCCACAACCCTTTTGTTCCGCTTCCCTTCGCAAATGGCGCGGGTTATACAAAAAAAGGGAAAGAGAAAAAATAGACGCTTGGTGAAATTCTTTTTTTATCACTTTTTCTGTCCTTCCGTGTTTTTTTCTCGGCCTTCTACACGTACACAATAGTTTTAATTGAATTCACAACTTTTTTTATTGTTAAAAAAGTAGAAAAAGATGGAAATATATGAGTGTAATTCTGAATATACGAAATGGTATAAAGGGGGATTTTTCCCCTTCATATTTCCTCGCTATTACTCACGTTTTGTCAGTATATGGCCCACGTTAACGTAATGGGGAGGAATAAACGTATATGGACCACCCTGTACATAGTGCAAAATATATGCATATTATTTTTCTCGCATTCTTTTCATGTTTTCCCTCTCTTCACACATTTCATCCTACTTATTATTGTATGAATATTATACACATTTTTCTCCACTTTCTCTTTCCTTTCTTCTCTCGCCAAAAAGAGGCAGTCGCATGTAGAAAAGATAAGCTTTTTTTTCTTTTTTTTTAGATTGAAAAAGTTATGTGATTTCACACAAAAGTGTATTTTTCAGGAGAAGAAGAAAGTTTCTTTTTTTTCTGGATGAAATCCTTCTCTAGACGCCCGGCTTTTCTCGCCTCGTTGGATATTCGGAACAACATGGAGAGAGTGTCTTTTGTTGGATGTGCAAAAAAGTGGGATATAATCATAACAATTATTATCATTATTATTACTTTGCGTGGTAACTGCACGCTTCTTTTTTCACCCTCGTAATTCTTCCCCTTCTTTACAGTCATACATGGGAATAATGTAATAAATGAAGGAGAAATGCTCCGGGAGGAGCTTTGTGGAAAACTCTTTGCATGGAAAAGTACGTAATTATTTTTCTTTTATATTTACTCATTCATTTCCACACAGACAAATTTTGTTTGGGCTTTCTTCAACAATATTTTTTTTCTTCTTTTCTTTCTGTCCATTAGAAAGTTTTTATTCTGGGATTGTTTTTTGCTGGTGCGGGAAATTGTTTTTTTTTTGTTTCTTCCAAATGAAAGCAATTATCATCCGTATGGCAAAAAAAAATACGGGTAAATGTAGGGATTTTCTATGGTGAAGACAATGGAATTTATTTTGTACGAATGCGTTTGTAGGCGTGAAGGCTAAATGAAGCGTGGGTAGCTTTTCAATTAGGACAAAAGCTCCTGCTGCGGCCGGAATTAATTACTTCGCACAAACTGAAACCCTGAAAAACAAAAATAATCTTTTATATTCCGGTATCTATTTACACAATTAAAAATTGGAAATAGAAAAATAAATAAAAATCTTTAATTAAAACAAAACCTTACCCAAATTTATTTTTGCACTTCGTCCATGTGCATTTTGATGGAAAATTGCCGGCCTTTCCAGTTGAATGGCAACAATTTCGAAAACCGACGAGTGAAAATAAAACGTTTAATAAGTTATTTCAATTCCAAAAATAACACGTGCAGGTCATCCCCCTTTGTGCCCATAAATAACGGATTATTAAAGTTTTTACTTTCATATTGGATAAAAACAGAGGAAAAAGTCCGGATTTTATTCCCTTCACACATTTCCCCTTGTGCATCTCGGCGGATCAGGAGGGAATTACTTCACACAACGTTTTTTTTCTTTTAAAAAACCAGTAACAAGCCACACACTTGGCTGACAACATAATCGAGAAAAGTTTTTTTTTTTGGTCTGGTTATAACATGGAGGACATATCTGGAGGGAGAAAACTCTCATAGCAGCTTCGATCCTGGGAAAGGAAGAAGAAACGGCTTTCCAAACTTTCTCCAGCCCATAAATTCTTCATCTTCTCCCTTTCCTCCGCTTTCCCTCCGTCTACACCCTTTCTTTCCCTTCACACAGCACTCTCCCACTCACATTTTACCCAAAATATCCCTCCAGCATCCTACGGGGATGCCCGGCTAGACTCCTGAAGGGTCCGAAATCCGTGGCGGTAATGGTTTGGAAGATGTCGGGGCCAAAAGGTCCCCACTGTCCCTCACTGGAGCTCCTCTAGAATACCTTCATGTATACATAATAGGCCGTAATATCCGACCGTTGTCAAGTGCCACCGATTCAGAGCTCATATTTATTGAAGTGACACTCAACCCCCAATTTTAACCTTGTCTTTTAAAGCACAATAACATCCTCGCAAGGGCTACGACTGGAGCTCCTTATCGGTTCAAGTTCAATTTTTGAGTATCAATTTGCGTACCAAGTTCAATTGTAAGTTCGGAAAATTTTGGCCACACACTCGCTCATACTTGATAAGTCGGGATTTTGGAAGATTTCGAAATTGATTAAGTACTCGTTGATTTAAATTGTTGAGCTCGGATTTCTGATTGCTAACTCAGTTCAAAACCAATTTCAATTACGAGTATTTTTCATGCTCAAACTAGAACCTTCAGTAAAACTAAGTTTAAGCATTAAAGTTTACCTTTTGGAACTCACAACTGATACTCGCGAGTACCAATTGTGAGTTGGATTTCGTATTAACTTGTGGAGTACTCCTGCAATTTCGAGTACTCAGTTTGGCACTTGATTAGATAAACTTGAAATTGGTACTTATTTCTACTTGGGTTTTTAATCCAGTTCGAGTTCCGCCTAAATACCGACAAGGAAAATCAATTTCAAATACGATTTCAATTCCGAACTGCAAATAAAGTAAATACTGAATAAGGAACTCTAACTACGACCTCTTTCCTGTCACAAGAAGTATTTCCACTCCTGCAATTCTGGATAAGTACCTTTTAAATAATTACGTTTCCCTTTAATTATTAGTTTTATTAAGGATTGCTAATACCGCGCTTTCCCTGGCTTTGTGGTGAACATGATGAAAGGAAATGTGACCAAAAACGGCTTTGCTACCGACTCGGGGAGTTCTTCTGGACAAGGGAAGACAGTAGGCAAGTAGATGCAGCAATGGAAAGCTTAAGACTCTCCAGGGACACTTGGGACCATGCATATATTTGCGTGTATAAATGCATACGGAAGTGTATACATTATATATATGTATATACAGGTATATCCAGATGTGATGATGATTATTATTGTCCAAAACGTATTTTCCGCTCCACCGTTTTTCACGCCATACGCCATTGAACGCCATCTTCCGCTTCAACATCCAATTATTGTGCCTGGAAGGTCCAACCTTCCAAGCAAGCTAACAATTTATTTTCTCCAGCAACTCCAGCTATACATACGTAAATACAGTTATGGCAGTCAACACTAAGGATTCTGATAAGCAAAATGAATGCAATTAAATACCATGGAGAAAGTCAATTAGCAACTGCCACCTGGAGAAAATTAATTAAGGAATAATTTGTTACCTGGAAAGTTTTTAGTTATTGCAATCACTTAACATCCCCTTTTTCATCCACTTGCAATGGGCTTGATTTGATCCTTCCACGGAAGGAAGGGAAAAGATCGTGTTTTTGGATTGTTATAGACATTCCAGGACATTCTCCCGCTAAACTGCCGGCAGTCCCTAAGACGACATGATGGTCTCATGAGGCCAACAATCCAATTTCTGGGAATGGAAGGGAGCATTGGAAGAGTCGCGTGTGTGCCAGGAGAAGGAAGGACATTTCCACGCCGGAGGAGTAAATAACAATTAGATTTCACCCACCACCCTCCCCGCTCCGATGTGGACCGGGTATTACATGGCGTTTGATAGAGAAACGGTTTTTTCTTTCTCCTAGTTATGTACACATACTTGGTTTTTCGTGGTAGTGAAAAACTCCCGGGTTTTTTATCACCGATTGAATGAGCTGGAGGATTTTGGGTGGATGCGATTGAGAATTACGGCTGGGCCCATTTGCACTTTCCTGAAGATAGCCGAGGTGCATGGCTGCCTATAAGGAATGGGGAGACGTTGGCTTTCTTCGAGAGGATGACTTGGGAAAGAGGCACTATCGCACTATCGTCTCTTTACATGCTCAAACTTTCCCCCAAACCAGCAAAGGTCGTGTGAGCAATAGATTGAGTGCCGATTGGAAGCCAATGGTTTGGAAGTTAAAAAGGATAAATCTTGCTTGGTTAGCATCATTCTTTTCACACAATGTACCTTTTCCCCACGCATTCTTAACTTTTTACGTTCTTCTCGTTTTTTTAAAGAAAGAAGAAAACATACATCTACGAATGGTGACAGGGTACAAAATGTAAAATCAATTCTTTTTTTTTCACCGCAAAACTAGCAACATGCAACCCGCCGAAGTTTAAATAGGATTTCTATCCTTATTTTATGGAAAAGAGTGATTTTCCTGGATGTAGAGAATTATTACTGGAATAATTCTTTAGGTTAAGAGGGGTAAATTTTATAAACGAATTAATGTCTCCTTTTCGACTTAATCCAGGATTTTCTCTGGAATTCTTTGTATAAAACATTACATTTAGCTATTTTCAGTATGTAATCAACCCTTTTGTTAGGACTGAGAGTGAATTTTTTTTATTCATCAGTGTCAGGCCCCCATACGCAAGAACAATTCAACTGAGTGGGTTGATTTTAGAGGGAAAGAAACGAGTTCATTCCAAATAGAAATCTCATAACAATGCAGTTGGCCAACTCCAGTGCTACATTTGAGATTTGAGTTGCAACTTGTCATCTAGAAATGGAAATCATGTCATTGCAGAGGGCCTTTGGCTTAATCGTTACATTAGTACATATATGTTAACAGTTTTAATTGCAAAATCAATTGATTGGCCAGCCGAATTCTTTGATACGGTATTGGTGCCTCAAAGGAAAAATTTGCATGCATAATTTAAGTCTATAATCATCTAAATTGCGATGTAAACCATCCGATTGCTTTTCGTGGATATTCGATACATTTAAATGAATTTAACGGCATACAAAGTGACCGCAAAATATGCAATTGATTAATTTGACAATTGTCTAAAGGTAAAAGCAAAGTACTTAATAACGATGATGATATATGTACAAACGTCTGCTACGTTTTTTGGCGACTTTACTGTTTATAAATGTACAAATTTATGTGAACATATGATTTTTTCACGCGTTTCACATGCCATAATTTTGGAATGGAAAGGTTTTGAATAAAACAACTTATCAATTCTGAAAGCTTGACTTTTTAGCATTCCAACAAGGTAGCGATCTCATGTCTATGACTTGTTGTAAAGAAGTTATAAGCAGGAGAGCCGGTTGCGTTTTCCGTGAAACATACGGTATATTTGAGAAAATATAACGGCGCAATTGGAAATCTGAAAGGGACGAAGCCTTAAAAACTCTGATGAAAAGGTGTGCCTGGTTCCTGGCAACCTTTCCTTTACACCAACATCTATTCATGTAACCCAGTCGGAATATTTGCATGGGAATAGATCATTTGATTTTTAATTAGGCTATGTTGGATAAACAAACTTACAATTAACGTTTTGATAACTGCCAAATTGCTATAGACAAGTTCCCATCCAGTTTGTAGTCAACCATGAGCAGTGTTTTGCGTGGATCGTAAATACGAATAAGGTAATTGCTCTTAATAGCCAGATGATTTAACTGTCAATATTCCTTTTCATATGCAAAACACTCTGCTGAGTCTCGTTATAACAACACTAGTTGTAATAGTGTGTTCATTATAGCATCAGGAATTTCACAGCAGCTCGTACATGGAATACATAATAAAATTGTATATGCAGCAGCATTCCTTCAATAACAACAAAATTTTGGATCATGTAGGGTGCTGTTCTAACGAGACTCCACTGCATTTGCAGTTTTTACGCAATCGTTATTCTGTAATACTATTTCCCAACTGGTTTTATGCAGAGTATTGGACACAGTGCTTTTAGTGATCTTGCTATTCACTTGGCTCAATCGGAGGAAACTGGTATTGTATTATATTATCGAGTTAAATTGGGTCACACAGGATGATGGTGGCCTTAACTAACGTCTTGGTATCCGCCAAAATGGTCAAAAACCTCCGAAAGGGATTCATCTTTGGCCACTATATTGCAGCTCATCCCTACGCTTGGAATTCTCTTTGTCAGCAAGTGGAGTTTGTCCATCCCTCGCGCATTCGGATTTGGAAACTGAATATGTTCTTGGCAATTTGTCACGCATTGTACGTCTTTGCTCGCTCTGTACATTTGCATGTGTGGGAGACGTCAGCTACGCCCTTCAGGAAGTTCTACAGTCGCTTTTCCGTGGCTTACTACTCATTGGCCTTGTTAATGCATGTCTGTATGTTGGTCTACTGGAAGGACATTCGAAGTTTCACCAATTCGAGCTTGGAACTTGCCACAAAAATTACCAGTTAGTTTTCAGCTATTTCCTATAAAACGCTTGCACAGCTCATTTCTATAACATGGAGAAAAACACGTACTTGTTTTCTAGAAAAATTTGGAAAACGCAATCCCACAAAGCCTGGAGTTACTACGAAGGTGGAAATATCCATGCAAATCACAATCTGGTTTTTCCATGAAATATGGCTGCTAATTGTATTTACAACCCTGGCCAATCCGGAGTCTCCGGAGCAATTCCTGTCGCTCTTAGCCAATCCCAGGGAAGCTTGCGTCGCCCTGAAGATAATGTCCGCCTGCGGCGTGGGCTACGTTGTTTTGCTTTTCCTTGCTTCGTCAGCTGCCCAAGTTTCCAGTGGATTTTCTTGCCTTCCTTTGTTTCTTGGACTTCTGGACGAACTTCGGCTTGAGCATTCCACAAAATTCACACAAAGCAGCTTTTGCCAGTTCCCGCACAATACGAGGACGTACAAAGCATTGCAAGTACATGCGACGTTTATGAACACGATCCATTGTTCACTTGCGTTTCCCGGCGGGAAAGTTCTATTGGTAACGTGGGCGGTACTTTGTACTTACGGCGCCATCCGAATGTCGGGGGCTCAAGCAGGATTTTTAGGGTCTCTAGCCGTCTTTAGCTTCACGTTTCTGGTCACGCAATATTCCATGTTAGCGGAGTTCCACGAGCGGAGCAAAAGTGTGCGTGAAAGCTGGTTGCGCCTGAAGTATAAAAAGCGACTGTCAAATTGTCCCAGAAGATTGTTCCTCAAATATGTGAGGTCTCTCCGAGACATCAATGTGAACATGGCTGGACTTTACTTTGTCGATAGACACATAGTGCTTACGTTAATAGCAATCATCGTGGACAAAACGGTGACGTTGCTCGTTGCTCGATAGTGCAAGTTCAAATTCAAACAAAAATATAACCCTGGTTTTTTGGTCAAAATCCAGTTAATGAAACAATGGGGCCATTTAATTACATTATACTTTATTTAATTAACACAAACATTATCAGAGCCCCCACACTTTTTCATTTATGGTTTAAGCCCTACTGTGCCATATCTATATAATTATCCTACAACCTACGCTAACATTAAGAGTTGATAAAAATACCAAATACCCTCATTTGCCCCTATATAATAAGCTTTGCACGCAGTGTCGCGAAAGTTCGTCCAGTGTGCTTCCATGGGTTTCACCTATTAATGCATACGTGTAGGATACCCTGGACATTCTACTGATTGATTCTCCAAGTGCAAAATGCATTCAATTGTCTCAAATAATTCGCAAGGTTTTTATAAACTTTTCCTACAAATTCAAAAGCAATTACATAATTTTTGAGATGGTGACAATATCTATTAATGTATACTTACTACGTATCCAAATAGTACGTAGGCAGTAGGCATAGACTTCATTAACGACAATGGAAAATTCAACTCGCTACTTTGTGCATTAAGAATCATAGTACATATGTACTTGTATACAAGCATCAATTTAGAGAGACAGAGAGCGAGAGGTTCACTTGATTGAATTTATGTAAGTGGGGCTCTCTGCCACGGCATTTAGTGCAAGTGGAACACCATCGGCAATTATTTCTGAGTGAAAGAGGCTCAGTTTGAGTGATTGGCTTGAAATGAACGACAAAATCCACACGCGTTGACACGCCACGCGCCGATAGGTACTCCTGGAGTAATACAAGTCGGAATGGCTACACGTGCCGTAGGCTGAAAGCTCTTTGTGCACGTAAATTGAAATGGAATGAGAAATTCGTAGCCCAACTCTTAATCAATGTAAACATGAGAAACTTCAATTAAAGCCAGAAAACAACGGAATTTACTCACCGATTTCAACAAATCCCTTTTAGACCTGCTCATGGTAAATCGGGTAAGCATACGATAACACTGAAGCAAAATTTTCCAGGTCTGGCCTTTACCTTTGGTATTGGACCAGTTTGGTGAAAATCGTTTTTGCACTCTCCGTAAAAATCGGAGAAAACCCAAATTTTAACCCCTTTCGATGTGTAAATGATTAATCGGACCAAAATTCGAACGGAATAAAATGGACTTGAAAGAAAAGATTCAGATTTAAGCTAAATAATTTGTTTTTTGAAGAAAGCGTGTTCTAAACTTCCAATTGTAAGTATAAATTTTATATTTCATAAATTAAGGACAGCCAAATTACGCTTTGTGAAAACAAAAACGAATTTATTCCAAACCATTATTTCTTTAATGACTAATTATACCATTACGATGAAGGCATCATTTTTTTTAAAGTATTTTTTTGAGCTTCCGTCCTACATTTTTGAACAATTAAAGCATAATTTGGCCAAAATTTCCGGTAATAAAATATTCAAATCGGTGTCTTCTTGTGCCGTGTCTACGCACGCATCAACTCGAAAGGAGAGACAAGTTCGTTAGATTTCATTGGTGGGTAAATGTGGGTTGAACATGCCTTACAAGTCCTCACGCTATAAACGTCCGTTTGTAACTTGTAAGCATGTTATTTTATATTTTTCATAGCATTTACGTTTTGTCCACAGAACTTTCGAAATTGTTCCCAGAGTTAGAAGCTCCGAGCAAGGCATATCGTGCAAATAGG
>JAQGBT010007677.1:0-10695 GCA_034698585.1 Disparrhopalites patrizii
AGTGTGGAAACGCATGCGCACTGCGCGCTGCTCCACTTCACCCAAACGTAAGTGCAGCACACTTGCACTTGCACACGCAAGCTCGGGAACGGAGGAACTGGAGGAAAATGAGAAATATTTACTTAGATTACAAAAATATCGGAAAAATTAACGTCATACTGGAAAAAAATCCTGGAATGTAATGTAATTTCGATAACGGTATGTTTGGATTTGTTAACTCCCATATGTTAACATGTGATTTTTATCACACGTTTCACATGCCATATTTTTTAAATGGAAAGGTTTTGAATCAAAATACTTACTACTTACCAATTCTGAAAGATTGACTTATTAGGATTTCAAAGAGCTAGTGCTCGTATGTCTACGCGTGGCTATAGAGAAGTGATAGGGGAGTGAGTCGGTTGCGTTTTTCGGCGCGCATAAGGTATCCTATTATATTATAGTGTTTGCATTTCGGGTGGATCCCTTTCATTCGTGCCTCATTTATCTGAACACAGTGAACACTCAAAATGGTTTGACGTCACAAGAATAATTTAGTCACGAGTTGAAAATAAAATGAATGATATACTGCAAAATTCGAGGCATTCGACCTCATCATTTGCCTCCTTTCCCCTGGAGAAAACTGGGTGGAAGACGAAGACGGACGGAAGTAATTAGGACATTTTCCAACCGTTTGCGGAAGGTCATTTGAAGTCGGACGCTTTTAAGAACTTTTTTTGGGGAGATTATATGGAAGGTGTAAGGATGTGGAGCGAAGCAAGACATTTGCATAATTTAAAAATAAATGGACGTAATGGATGTAATAAGTAACATGCGTAAATAAAGGATCTACGTAATGTCAACATTGAACTTGCCACGAACGGTCGTAAATTAGCATTTTGGTTAGGGTATTTGACAGCCGGTGGAAACTGGAACGACTCTCTTTTATAATCATCCTTCCTGCCCAATAAATTTAAATAATGGATCATTCATCCAACCATCCAAGCATTTTATCCTGAGGATGTGCGGGGAAAGGGTTATCACCTAGGCTTGTTGCAACAATAGAAAGAAAGAAAATTGTTTCTTCTGTAGCTTGTCATTGTTAAAATTCTCAACGTTCCTTCATGTAAACTTTAATAAATAAGCGTGAATAGTCGTTTCTGTCCGGTATTTATAAATCGAAAAAATGATCAAAATTAATTAAATTCCAAAAATTAGATTCCAAAAATAATTTTCCAAAAATAATGAAATTCCAAAACAAATTAAATTGCAAAAATAATTAAAGACTAACATTAAATAAATTGCAAAAATAATTAAAGACTAACATTAAATAAATTGCACAAATAATTAAAGACTAACATTAACTAAATTGCAAAAATAATTATTGCCTAATATTGATTAAATTTCAAAAATAATTATTGCTTAATATTAATGAAATTTCAAAAATAATTACTGCCTAATATTAATTAAATTTCAAAAATAATTATTGTCTAATATTAATTAAATTTCAAAAGTAATTATTGTCTAATATTAATTAAATTTCAAAATTAATTAAATTCCAAATTTAATTCTTCAAAATTACTTAAAATTTAAAATCGTGTTTAAAAATGGGGATGGGAAGTGCTAATAGTCCAACATTGGTCCGGATTCTCTATCCAGTGATCCGAATAAATCAATTAATAGGGATTTGTCCCCATGAGATCGAGGACGATATAATGATTTTCCGATGGACATCCACAAATTTCTGCCGGACCATATTCACCCTCATAATCCTCAGTTTATATCTTCTCTACGTGTTATTCCAGTTTTTCCGCACATTTACTAGCAGTGGGAACCCGGACCTTCTGGAATTGGTGTATTTGTCCAGTTACGCCAATTACACCTTAATTCCTATTGCCATGCTGTGTGTGACAGTGAGGAAGAGGAATAAATTCACGAAATTTTTCCAAAAAATTGGCCAGTACAAAGTCCCTTTGAGGGGACTCCAAGACTGTCAGCGGACCCTGAGGTACGCCCGGAAGTTGTATGTCATTTATTGCATCTTCCTCCTCATGAGCCTCATCTTTTCCGTGTCGGAGTCCGTGAGGAAGCCCAAGGCGGCTTTCTCCCTTCTGTATTACACGGAGAGACCCAGTACCATTTTGGTGGTGCTCAATACACTCTGGCAATGCTATTTAGGTAATGCTAAATACGAATTAAAAATACATAAATAAATTACAAAATTACTGCTTATATATCTGTCCCATGTAAAGTGCTTACTAAAACTTCTAGGGTGGTACAAGATCTGATCTTGTCCAAGCGGCCTTCATACACAAAATCATCACACTTAGTTCATAATGCACAAAATTATCTAATCCACACAAACAATGTACAGATGTTTGGCTGAACCCTTTTTTAAACAAATGAAAAATGAATATGCTATATCAAAAATATTTATATTATTTACCAGTTGGCGTTGCTAATTGTTTGATTAAATTGATTGGTTAAATATGCTTTGTGTACTCGGAAATTAAAAATTTATTATTATTACATCTTACAATTAGTTCGCAAAACAAAAAACAGACACGAATGGCTGCTTCAAGAGATTTCGAACGAATTCTTATTTAACAGAAACAAGTGGATTACTCTTTTTTCAAATTTTGAAACAAATCTTGCTATATTGCTATTCGTAAATATAAAAATAATTCTTATATTTAAGCTTGAATAATCTTCCCTGAAGTTTTCATGTGCATGTAGAATATTCGTAAAATTCTGTCAAACAAATTTCTGTATACATAATAGAAATTAGAAATGCCAGGGAAAAATCAAATTTTGTATTTTATCCTTCATCTGTTTACATTTTTTCTGACTATTTAAATTATTTACAATTAGGGATAACTATATTGCGCTTAATTTTTTTTAAGTCATTTTTTATAGTCAGTATACATAATGTGTGCATTTCTTGAAAAGAATATTTTTCTGGATGCGTTGTATGGAAGTTTAACAATTTGAACAAATGGAAAACTTGAAAACAGTTGAAAATCAGCTTGAGGAAATCATAGGTTGCTTGAGCTATGTAGTAATTCAAAATTTTGGATTTGATTATTTCTGAGATTCGTAGAATAAAAAACTTGTATGCTTACTGGCTCAAAAGAGCTTTCTCTCAGAAACATTTCGAGTTTAAAAAAAAAAAATATTTTCCTACTTTTCAATTAGATCCAAAACATTAAATTGTTCAAAAAATCCCTATTGACTGTCCCTATTGACGAATAACGAGCGTTCCAATATCCGGTCATTCGAAATAATCCATTATACAGGCACTCGACAATTATCCGAATTTTTGACAATTTAATTACGGCGTACTTTTGAATTTCCCCAGTTTCAAATTATCAATTGGTAGTTGGTAGGTAATTTAAATTTAAATATTTAATGATTTTTTCTGATTCCTAGTCTGGTTCTAATGTAATTTCATTGGCAAAATCCCAGTATTAATAAGGTCAGGAGCCAGCGCCTTCATCGAAGTCCTGTGTTGCTCCATGGCCAGGGGCTTCGTTCACACCCTGAACAAGATCAAGAAAGAAATGCGGGAGACGATGGAAAGGCGGGAATCGGATACCTCATTGAATGTCGGTTGGAGAAAAAACATCCTCCTCAATCCCACTGGGACAGCCTTCAACCTCAAGAACAATTTCAGGATCGACGATGAGATCACTCACAATGCCAAATTGGTGGGCTTTGAAATCCACCCGCCCGTCCATTCCGCACCCAATCCCGGGGACAAGGACAAGGATGACAACGAATTCGACGGGGCCTTGCCACTATTGAGGGCCATCAAACGCTACCATTGCGTGGCCTCCATGCAGAAATTGATGAATTGCATTTTCGGAACAATCTTGGCATTAAACACGGCCCTTCTCGTGATCATGAGTTGCAGTCTTCTCTTCCTCCAAATTAAACACTTGGGACTGTCCAACATCGATTCTTTGGATGGACTCATCTTTTCCGGGAGGACTATCATCTTTTTTGCCCGGGTCATCATCGTCTTTTTAAATTTGGGGAATCTTCATGAAGCGGGAGTGTGCTTTAATGGGGTATTAGCACAATCCTTGGTCCAGCTGAAGAGGGTCAAGCCCATGGAGATCAACATGATCGTAGCTCATCTCACCACAAATATCGCCAATCCCATTTCTTATTCTGCTGGAGGCTATTTCATCTTCTCCAAATCTTCCTTGTTGGCTGTTTTTAGCATCATTGGGACGTATTTGGTTTTTTTGCTCCAAGCCGGAGCCGAAAATTGTGTTGCCCCCACCGTCAATGTGACCTGTGCGAGTGCAATAAGGCATTAGATGGATAGAGTACCTTATCGGTTATTTAATTTTCAGTTAGAACTTGAAATCGTGCTTGACATTTTTTTAAGTCGGTATTTGAACGGAATTTGAACACGATTGAAAAATCAAGGAAATAATGCTAATTTTCAAGTTCGTTTAATCAATTTCCAAATTCCCATACTTGCAATTGAACAATACATACGTCAGGAATAATTCGAAATTCACAACGAAACCTACAACACAAGTGAATCTCACGAGTTTAATTGGGATTTCAATTATGATTAGCCATCAAAAGTGTTTTATGCATAAGATGACAAAGGACATAGTATGCTAACAAAAACAGTACATATAGATTTTCGAGCATAATTGGAACCAAGAAAACATGCAAAAAATTAACATTTATTACTTTAGTTTATTTAATGGAAAATTTTAGTATCAGCAAGAAACCAACTCGTAATTTAATAAATTTAGAGTGAACTGAAATTTGAAAACTTAGAACTCTGAACTCGACAAATTAAAATTATATTTTAATCAATTGTGAGTATTTAAAAAAAAATTGGGGAGTACGAGTATCTAGATGAACAATTCCGAGCTTGAAATTGAACTTGTGCCTAAATTGTTACTCGCAAAGTCGCAAATTTTGACCTGAACTGATAAGGAACTCTAGAATTTAGATCTCTTTACAATGACACAACGTTTTAAATACTTTGTGATTTAGAGGCAGACAAAGCTGTATTGTTTTTCTGTTGCCATTAATTTTTAAAAGCAAACAATTTTTACATATAAATATTAAATATACGGAAGCTTAGCGGATCCACATCAGCTGTAAATTTTCTAAAAACACAAGTGCCAACTATTGTTTTCGTGGAAGACCTGACAGCTTATTACTGTGTGTGTTGCTTAAATTTATGTGGTTTTTGGTGATGTCATGCCTCAGAATTCTGCATCTCTCACCAATATTCTCAATACATAAATTGCATTTGCCCAAATCTCATGTAATTGTAATATTAATTTTTATTTATTTGATATGATTAAATATTCTTTGTTTTTACTTCTTCTTACATTTTACATAATAGTATTGTACTTGTTTTAATCTATAAACCTTTGTTTGATGAACAATTAGCAAATAAATCTTTTTTCTTGAGTCAGAACCCCTTTGTATTTTGTATTTATTATATTTATTCATTAGTCCGTAAGGTTAACCCCTTTGTACTAATAATTGACCCCGTCAAAATTGTGCGAATTATTGTCCGACATATGCGAACCTTCTGATTGAATGAAAGCCAAAAGTACATGCCTATACATTATACATATGTATGTAACTGTACATTAATATAAAGTGTGCATTTTAAATCCAAATATTTCACAAACGCCAGTTTTTTTCATTATTTGACAAACAATTATTATAGAATTTTTGAGAATGAAAAAAATGACAGCCTTGGTTGAATGAAAAAATTTACTCCAAAATGAGTGCATAAAAATAAAAAAAAGTCAAATTGAAAGTGATTTTGTTAGAAGAAATATGCCATAAGGGAATAATCCTTTAAGACGTTCATTTTATTTTTGGAATTGCAATTATTTTGAATGCTTTTTTAAATGCATTGTTTTAGCCAAATTTAGTGCTTGATCCCATCCATACGTCCAAGAGTGACATCAGCGTGGAGGATACCATGTCCGACATGGTTATTGGGGTAAGTCCTATCGCTCTTCCCCCCACAATTCTTCGTTTGGGACACATGAGGTTGAGCGGTTGAAGTAAGAAGTTCCCGGACCTGAGCTGGAGTCAAGCTGGGGTCCTTCTGGAGAAGAAGAGCCACAAATCCGGCCACATGAGGACAGGCCATGCTCGTCCCGGACATCTTATAATAACTCAAATTGGACAAATAATAGGATGAGACCACATCCGTTCCCGGCCCAGCAACATCAGGCTTGACCCGTCCGGTGACCTTGGTAGGTCCCAAGCTACTGAAGATGGACACTTGATGTTTACTATTAATGGATCCAACCCCAATGGCCAATTCAGAGTCTCCAGGAGAGTTGGCGGTGGTGCAGTAGGGTCCGGCATTTCCGATGGCAAAAACGGGCACGATATTCGCGTCCAACCAAGTCTGGATGATCTCATCGTAAAAGGGATCCTCATTGCCACCTCCCCAGGAATTGCTCACCACATCGGGGGCATCCTCACAGTTGGGATTCTCATCTGGAGGATCCGCAGCGGCCTCATAGGGACAGACAGCCCATTGGCCACAGCCCTTGAGGTCCTCCTCCGTGCATCCTTGGAGACGGCAACCCAAACAGGCGATCCAGGAGGCTCCAGGAGCCACACCGACCCCATTGTGATCTCCGACGGTCGTTCCAGTCACGTGAGTTCCGTGTCCAACCACATCATGAGGAGATGTCGTGTTCTTTCCAGGCTCCAACCAACCACGTCGCTCCCTGAAGCGATCCTTCAAGGCTTCGTGATTCCGACGGACACCAGTATCAATATTGGCCACGACCACACCAGCTCCATTAAATCCCAAGGCCCAGGCTTCTGGAGCATGGATATCGGCCACACCCCATTGTTCTCCAGCGAAAGTCCCGGTGTAAGGCTCCACATTGAGGGGTTGAGGTCCAGGGACGACCCGAGTTTGACGAACTTCCGCAATCTCACTGAATCTCTCCAGTTGTTGGACAAGAGCCAAATCAGCCTCACGGACCACGATCTCGTTGGTAATCCACAATTTCTCCACTTGTTGGGAGGAGGATTTAGATCGCTGGAGGAAGCTGAAGACGTTGGAGGCTACATCGTCGAAATGACGACTGAGTCGGGCTTTCAAATCGGCTCGGCGAGCGGCATTGGTGGCGTAGTTTGAGAGACGGACTTGGGAGCGGGCTGCCTCCAAATTGGTGCGTTTGAAGGAGATGATAATGGTGGCTGTCTCCTGGCTCTGAAGAGTCTTCAATAGAGCGGGACTCACCGAGGTTTGGGCGGCCAGGGCCAAGCCCACGGAGAGGAGGACGATGAATGCGAGCTTCATTGTTGCTATTGGCGAACGAAGTGCCGCTTCTCCGAACAAATCCTCCTTTTTATTAGATTTTGCGAAGGTCCGGTTGATGTGATAAAAGGATTCTCTTCTAATTTAGTTCAAGATCAATTCATTATCTCCCGTGGCTGTTATTGATGGAAACATTTTATCTCGACAAATTGGGGATGATCATCTGTCGGAATTCCCCTGTCGTCCTCGAGAACATTTTCAGGAGTTAATGTGTTTCAGAATATTTATCTTTTGCTTTTACAGTCGACTCTCTCTATAACGGGTTCCCTTCTAACAGTTTTCTTTCTATAATGGTGGCAGAAAATGCTCTCCTCAAAAACTTTCTGTAATTGTTAACATAGACATTTCTTTTTTTCTCTGTAACCAGGAAAATTTGCTGATTTAAGGGGAACCGTTATAGAGAGATTTGACCGTAGTACATTTGATTATTTGCCAGCCAAATGTCCTGGAAAAGCAGCTGTAAATGATTGTCATTGTGTTTTTCAATCAGGAAAGTCACCTTAGCCCAGTTTCATAGTATTTAGCAGGGCATTTATTCAATTTATTTACTGGGGATTTCAAGTAGTTTTGCCTTTGTCGCTGTAATTGCTGGCGTCAAACGCAGTTGTTGGCAGACTATTGGATATTGTTTGGGATTTTAATTAGTTTTTGCTGGAATGAGATAGAGATAAGGGAGTCAAGATCATTATGAACATCATAATCTCAATTTCTGCCGGACACCTGCACCTTTTTGATGGGTCAAACTTGAAGTTGCCTCGTTGGCTGTAATTACCCAGTTATTTCTGGCAGTGGCGTTGAATGACATGGAATTGTACGCTCTCCACAAATCAATAAACACATTTAAACTCATAAACGGTCCGTGTAGGATCATATAGAGAATACAACAGTGTGGGAATGAAGGAAAAATTAGATGTTTATGACGTGTACGGGGATGTGCCGGATGTTTTTTCAAGGCTTGAGGTGTGAATCCGTGTTCCCATGCAAAACATGATTTATTTAAATAAATAGATTTTTTAAATAAATATTTATTAAAATAAACATTTTGGAACTGCGTTATCTTCCAGATTAATCTCGTTCCCCTCTAAATTTCAGTGTAGTAATTTATAATATTTATAGATATTTCCTCCATTTTTGAGTTTTTTCTCCTTCGCAAAATGAAGAATTAGAAAATATTATATTTAAATAATAATACTACAATAGTATACAAACTGTGTGAAATATTTTGACTATAGTTTAGCGAAGCTTTCGAATGAAAAAGAAGTTCGAAAGAATTTGCTTACGAGAGAAATGCATTTGAATTTTTTGGTTAGTTGACTAGGAGTATGACAGGTTAATTGATTTTGCCAGTAACTTCTGAAAAGAACTGAATGAATAATTTGTATAAATACTTGTGGATGTTCCTTTGAATTGATTTGAATCCTTTGAACCAGTGGTAAAAAATAAAGAAATAAAAGAGAAATACGTTCACATATATACATGTACATATGTATATGAGTGGAGTCTCTCTATAACAAACCTCTCTTTAACAGGATTTTGCCTATAAGAAGATTTGTCATTCCCCCATAGCATTTATACATTATGAACTTGTTCTATATAACAATAGGTATTTTTTTATGCCTCTGTAACAATATATTTTTTTCCGTCCTTCACAATAGAATACTTGTGTTAGGAGTTCCCTATGACAGCATTCATTTTTTTGAGCGGGCAAAATGGTGAAACTAAACACCGCAATAGCCAATCCATCAAGCCTCAAATAGAATTCTGTAAGCATTAAAATGCAAGCAAATACCTATTTAAAATGATAGTTTTGTACTTTAGTATCACTTTGCCCCAAAATTATTCATGTTCTGCATAACAACATTATTCGTCCTCTTATTGAATGTTGTTATAGAGAGACTCGACTGTATAGTATACACATACATATGTATTTAATACAAGTATTAAATTTTACTTGCTCTTTTTTTGTCAATTTGTTAAGCCTTGTAGAAATTGTGACATTTTTTTGGGGATTAAGATTAAATTGTATTGAATTTGAAAATAAACGCATGTAGGTAGAAAAAACATGCATATTTGTACATATATTCGTCAATTTTAATTACATTTTGTCCATACAGATTCTTCTAGCATTACATTCAACGCTGTCACACTTTGTCAGAATTGTTGACAAAATTTTGAGACATGTGCCAACACCAATTATCTGACGGGATGCAGACTAATGGTAGAGGCAATAATGAATTCAGCTAGACAGCAAGGAGACCATCATATTGACAGTGTTTTCTAATATTTATTGTACACGCGTATGGATGCACATATGGATTTTAATAACAAGACGTTCTCACTTATTATGGCAGGTACAAGTAGAAAAAACACGGGCGTTGAAAAACTATTCAGAATTTATGAGTTTTGCCTCCACTCGTGCTTTGAGTTGACTGACAGCGATTAGAAGCTTTTATTTTTGAAACTTTCTTTGGCCCCGTGTCAAGTTCATGTTTCTCTCGGCATTCGAGGCTGAGAGCCAATCTTTTCCCACGTGCTGCAAACTAAAGCTAATTCATATGTATGTATATACACTTACACATTGTGGCCTGCCCTACATTTGAAAGAACACGAGAAAGAAAGACGGAACCGAATTTCCCCGTTGACATTGTAATGGACAGGTAAATTTGTTGTTGTGACTTTTCGAAAGGTCATTGAAGAAAGAAAGCAGAAAGAATAAGTTCTGTATATGTATGTATATACCTATATACATATGTTATATATGTAAATACTATACATATAGGCAAGTAACAATAATTCATATAGGAATCCTTGTGTATTTAAAACTGTTTTAAATGTATTTTTTCGACTGGAAATTTTTTATTTGCGACATCCCGTCTATAACAAATCGTGGAGGCGGGTGGTAAATTTATCGGATAGTCATGGTTTTTACCAAGGACGCTTCGAACATTCTGCGTGCAACGAGAGATCAATTTTTTTTTTTACGAAAGAGCATTATATGTGTACATATAACACTTTTTGCATGTAAAAATTAGGCATCAAGAGATGTACCGGGACTCTGCTTAAATCAGGAGCGTAAATGTTAGATTTTTCTCCAACATTTGGTATCCCTCTTCACTTTATTTGGTCAAGTACAATGTATTGTCAGTATTTGTTGCGGCTTTCCGTTGTTTCATTCCATTCATATTGTGGGATTTTTGGTCATTGTCCCACCACTTTCTTACAATGCCCCCTTTTCGATTGGTGTGTATGTGATATTGTAAAAGGTAATAAAAATAATGCTCTTTAATTTTTTAGGATATACAGTCGACTCTCTCTATAACAGTCCCCTGTATAACAGTACTCTCGTTATAACAGCAGCAAAAAATGCTCCC
>JAQGBT010007678.1:0-10694 GCA_034698585.1 Disparrhopalites patrizii
CCACCCACCACCCATTATCATAATCGGATAGAAGCGTAGAAGCGTAGAAGCGCCAAGGGAATCTGAGACGTCTCAGACGAATCTGAGACGAGACAGAGGCGAGGAATGAACTGACAAGTTGATGCTCGGAGGCGCAGGTGGGGAATGTGGTAGAACTAGCCGGGAAATGACAAAGGAAAACACATTCCCTTCTGCTCAGACAAGGACTGGCCCGCTTTTTAATCAAGACCCCAAGGACAAGAAATGGAGGGCAGGGAAGGAAAAATATGTTGACTGATTTTCCCCATGTCGTTTCCTCTTCTCAGGGGATAGCTAAAAATGTAGAGGACATGCTGGGGAAGAGAGAGAGAAGGCGGCGGGGGGAGACTGAGGACAGGTCTGTGGAGCACTCTATATCTGCCCATACGCCCTAGCCCATACATCTCATTGCCAGGAGCTCTCTTCCACCTCTCCCTCCTCACCCATTTCCATTTCCATTTCCCTCCCATAAAAGATGAGGAGAGATTTTTCTCCTCAACTCTTATGTCATTGTCTTCATGTTCGCGTCCCATCCTCCGGCCCAAGTCAGGGAATTTCCATGTGAGCCTCTAACAATAGCTTCTTCTCCGGCTCTCTCTCGCTCTGCCACTACGTGGGCGATGTTCATCAAGTGTTCAGTTCTTCAACAGTTCTGTCTCTCTCTCTATCTCTCTCTATCTCTCTCGCTATCTCTCGCTATGTCTCTCTCTCCTCTCTCAGGATCTTTCCGCAGAGCATGATCCAATCCTTTTTTGCTTGTCTCTGCGGACAAGAAAGGCGATCCTTTCTCGGGGCTACTTCTCTCTTCATCCCTTCCGCCTACTCCCTCCTCTCATCCTCTCATCCTCTCATCCTACTTATTCCATTTCTAAGGATCAATTTGATCTGTATATGCATATCGCTCTGAGCAGTACAAGCCTAATATACAGAAGCGTAAGTGGGGAGAGGAAAGCTACAGCCTAGCTACATCTTTTCCCCTCCCCACTCATATTCCTCTCAAATAATTGTATGGAGTCTGCCTGGAATCCCTTCAACCCTTCTCCAACCACTGGACAATCACAAAGGAAGGTACTTCCCAATTTGACCTCGTCAAACTTTCAGGTGGGGCGGGATTCAAGATTCAGTCCAATCCAAATGACACTCTCCACAAAAATAGTAGCCTTTGTCATACAGTCTGGATCCTAAATAAATGCTTTTGTTTCCTTTGGACGAGTGGACGAGTGAACGAGTAGTCCAAGGATCCAGCTTTCCAACAAACATTATTTGACCTAAGTAATTTCAAGTCCTTTGAATGAATTTAAAATTCGAGGACAATAGAAGAGAGAGAATGATTCTTATATCTTTACCTGTGGACGCAATGATATCTTGATATCATTACGTGTATCAATCTATGTATGTATGTATATACTAATGTATTGGCATAGGAATTTCTGCTCTGCTATTTGATGACGTGAGAAAGCTCTCCCCAGGCTTCTGGCTGTCCGCAAGTCCAGACCGTCTTAATGTATGGGACGTGTCTTTTCTCTCATCCTCCAATGTTTGCAGAAAGGATCCTGAACTTTCTCTTCTAAATGTTCACGAGAGACGGAGAGAACCTGGGAGTGGGTTCAGGATTGGAGGAGGAGAATGTGATTGACGGCCGCCTCCGTACGAGAATGTTGAGTGGGAGGGGGAATCTTTTTGCAGAGGGACAAGGGGAGGAAGGGGGGATATCTGTAGCCTGGCTAATTAGTGAGGGTGACAATTAATGCTGGAACGGGGGCGCTGACCAAGAAGCCTGGAGCAGGGCAGGGACCTTCTTCACTCCAGAGCAATAGGACCCTTTCCTAATTACTTCTTACATTTCTTCCCAAACTTTGCTAATTTTTCAAATGTGACGTCAGCACGTGTCGCCTCGGTCTCTCAACGCTAACTTTCCCCTTTCTCCTTTCTCCACTCTCCGCCGTTTTTACCTAAGCAAAATTAAAGACGAGCTCAGACTTTCCTCTCTGCCTCTCTGCCTCTCTCTCTCTCTGCCTCTCTGCCTCTCTTCTTCTCTTCCTCTCTTCTCCCAGGATTCTGATTCAAGGAACTTCCCGTCCGCACCAGTCTCCTTTATTTCCGCTCCCTTCACCCCCACCCATATGCACGCCATTCCGGGAGGGATGAATAAGCCATGGCCAAAAACCAAGGCGTTCCCAGGAGAGGCTTGAGTAGTCAAATCAGACTTGTGTCATAAGAGCTCAAGTGTAAGAGGGAAAGGGAAGCCCTAGGGCTGTAACCAATGCCTTTATCCTACATTTTTCTCTATACTTTCCCCCTCATCCACCTTGCACAAGGACTTGTTCAATTCTTCCTCTCAACTCTTTCCTCATTTCCTAGAATTTTTCTCCTTCAAGAAGGGGAAAAGAAATTGAAATGAGCATTTGGAACATGCCTGGAAATTATCAAGTCCTTGTATAGGTGAGCCTCCATAGCTCCAAAGTCACTTTACTCCCTAATAGACTCCACAAGACTTTCATTTCCTCCTCCAGCGATTCAATACCTAAGCAAGGAAGACGAAAGGTTGTCAATCCGAGATTTTTTCTACTTCTGTACTAGTCAAATTAGGGGAAAGTCTCATGGAATGAATTCATTGGATTCCTCTCAACTCTCCCTCCCTCTCTCTCTTTCTCTCTCTCTCTCTTTTCTCTCTCTTCTCTCACTTCTCTCACTTCTCTCTCTTCTCTCCCCTCCCTTCCCGATCTTCTTCTACGTTTAAAAAGAAAAACTTCCTCAACTTTCTCTTTTTAAGAAAGTAAAGTAAAGGGAGGGACGGGAGGGGAGAGGGAAAGGAAGGGAAGGGAATGATGCCTGACCCACATTTCCCTCCTTCGGATCTTATACCTCATGGCTCATGTCAGCTGAGATTTCAAGTTTTTCGAATATCCCTCATCCCTCATGACCTTTTCCAAACTTACATAAGAGCCAGGAAAAGATTGGGAAGTATTTGATGGACGAAAGATGTTTTTGGTCGGATTCCTTGGGGTACTCCTCACTCCTCACTCCTCACTCCTCAATCCTCACTCCTCCACCACTCTCGCAGTGGCCTGCTATGTCTTAAGTGACCTCTCACAAAGTCCGCACGGTTCTCAAAAAGTACCAGCAACCCACGCCCACCAATGCTGAACTGGAGCCGTGGTAGAGGATCTCCCGTTTGGGGACGAGGAAGAGAGAGACGGAGAGAGTGAGAGTGAGAGTGAGAGTGAGAGTGAGAGTGAGAGTGAGAGTGACAGGCAGGACGAGATGAGAAATAGCGGGAGGGGAGCGTGGAATTGCATAAAGATCCTGGTCTCTCTGACATTTCTAATTGGAACCGCTTCCCAACTCTCGCACTCTCTCTCTCTCTCTCTCTCTCTCTCTATCACACTCTCTCTCTCTCTACTTGCTTAGGCCACGGTGACAGCATGAAGGCATTCTGTGCTAGTAGGAAATCTGTCCAACGGGTCAAACATGTCGCTCCATCAGAATCTCATCATGACTTTTGATTTTGTTTGGTTTTCCTTGCTAATTTTAATTTGAAAACATTTATTCCCCTCCTTTGACTCTCACTGTCGCCTCTCGCCTCCTACAGGGAGACGCAGGAGCCGAATACAGGAGGTCTTTCAAGCTCAGCGCGGAGTGCTTCTGGAGTAGCTCCGGGCTCCCCAGAAGCGCTCTTCCAGCTACGCCTACGCGAGGAAGGCATGAAGGGCCAATATGTGGCAATGAGGGATTTTGGAGAGTGAATGATTGCTCAAGGAGCTCTTTCTTTGATTTGTGCAGATTGCGTGACAATATCGATGGACGAGGGCGTGTTTCACTACAAGTCCCGAGGGACGGGCGACCAAGTGTGTGGCTTGTACTTAGTGGCGGACCCCGACAAGTTGGTGATGGTGACGGTGCAGTACCTGGACGTGGACTGCCAGCAGCGAGGACTCATCAGCGTAAGTCCCTCCAACACTTCCTCGCTTCCTCACTTCCCCTTCCTCCCCTCAGAGCCCCTGAGAGGGAAGGATCCCCCAGGCCATCCACATCCAGCTCCATCCACATCCTTGTCTTGCCAAGGATTCATGGACAAGGCCCCGCCCCCACGTGATTGTCTCCGGCCCTGGGACACGCTCCGCTCCCCTCCCATAAAGCTCAACTGAAAGGGGAGACAAGGGTAAAGGAACTAAAGGACATGGAAATGGGATGAAGGAAGTCAAAGGGGACAAAATCCAGCTCACAATAGCTTTTACAGGGAATTCCCCATTGACACAGTCAGAAAGAGCATCTCTTTCCTCTCCGAAGCTTCCATCAACGTCTACTCCAGACACTAAAAGTCTTCCCCCAAAGCCGGCTGCCAATTGCACATTGCTAGGGAAATGTACATCTGTACATCAAGAGTCCCACTTCTTGTCTCCATCTCTCTCTTTCCCTCTCTCTCTCTCTCTCTCTCTATCTCTCTCCCTTTCCATTCCTTGTTTGCACGCACACTTTTTCATGCAGACTTCTGTCCCTCCCTCTCCGTCTTTCTCTTCCTCCCTTTGTCTCGGCAGAGAAGCACATTTATTTATTATTAAATTCCCCAAGCTCGTGCGGAGGCTGGTAGGAAGTGGTGGTGGTGGGGTTGGAAGGTTGGAAGGTTGGAAGGTAGAGAGAGGAGCATGTGTTTTTGTCCAAGGTCCACGGGGGAGGTGGAAGTGGAGGGGCGGGGGAGGAGGGAGAGCCCTGAATATTTGACAGAGACCGCTCCCTCGCCTCCCGGCTTCCGTCACTTTGTCAGGACACTGAGCTCGGTACTCGGTACTCGGTACTCGGTACACATGTTAAGCCTGAACCACTTTTTCCTCCCAATTAATACCCAACCTTTACTCTTCCATTAGCAGTAACACCCCCAAGAAATTCCTCGCCGACCGAATTTTTCTATCCCTCTCCCACCACTATCCAGCACGATTCTCAGACGTCCTTTCCTCTCTTTCCTCTCTTTCCTTTTTTTCCCCTACTTCCCCTCTTTCCCTTCTCTCTACATACTTCCAGATGCACACTGATACATATGAGCCTACTCAAAGTTGTTTGCTCTCCTTTAAACATTTCCCTGGGGGAGGGTGTAGACAAGGAAGCGAAAAAAACCAATTTTCCTTTCAAGCATTTCCCTCTCACTCCGTCACTCAGTGAAAGTGACTGGAAAGACGGAACAATTGAGAGCTGAGAAACAACACAACAGAGAGAGGAATATTTAGTGGTCTGGAATAAAGTCTAAAGTCAGGGGAAGGGGGGAAGAGGCATAAAAGGATATAAGGAAAATATTATTGGATTTTCCGCTTGATTAGTTCAAATGCGGAGGCGAAGAGGGAAAGCACTCTGTGCAATTCCCTCCGCTCCTCTCCTCCCCGAGTGTGAATGCTAGACAAGTGGGCTTTCTACTTCGGCCTCCCATAATCAAAACAGAATGTGCGGGGGCGAGGGAGGACGGATGTGGGGGCAGGGGAGCTTCTGGAGGGGAACCACCTAACACCACAACGGACAAAAAGGATGGATGGATGGATGGATGGATGGATGGATGTGGTCTGAATGGGAGAAAAGTGTTCTTGAGCCTGGTTTTTGGTTTTTTCGGGTCTCTTTGCAGATAGTTGATGGATGGGAATTGAACGGGGAGGTTTTCCCCTCTGCGGAGGATCACGAGAAAAGCTTTGAGAGCAGATTCCAGGAGTTGTGTGGGAGAGAGCGGCAGGGTCTTCAAACGGTCCTCTCCTCTCAGAATGCTGCTGTCATCCAGTACCGAATTCCCGTCTTTGGACAAGGATTCTCCATTCGTGTTCAGCATGTGCACAACCCCAGACGTGAGTCTTGCTCTCTCTCTCTCTCTCTCTCTCTCTCTCTTTTAGAAACAACTCGAATGCCACCTGGAAATACACTGCTGCAGTCTTCCCCTAAATGGTTTCTCCAGATCCCTTTCTCCTCTGCCGCCCTCCGCCGAGGGAGAGGGTGAGAGGAGGTTGAAGCCATGGTCTGCATGTGGGAGTGCCGTGCCACTTGTTACTCTTGGCACATAATCAAATAAACACTCAGCACTCTGCTCGCTGTATAAGGGGAGAAGGGGAGAAGGGGAAGGCTGTGGGCCTCTGGATCCATTCACTCCCGCCTTCTTCCCTCCTGCGAAAGCTCGAGGCTGTGAGGCAGTTGTGGGGATCGGGCATGCCAAGGTGGGTTGGGAATAACATGGGTTCTGGTTTGGTTCTGGTTTGGCACAGCTTGCAACATCCTGGTGCAGGACACGGAGGGGATGTACAGGCTGGAGAACCACGGACGACACCTCAACTGCTCTCTCACGACACTCTTTGACGCCAAGATACGGCTCCTCTACCTCAGCGCCGGACAGCAACACAGTCAAGTAAAGTTTTCTCCTAAACGGCTCCAAAAAAGGAATGTCTTCTATAAGGTATTAATGGCCCAGAGAGAATTGCCTATGAGTACACCCTGCATTGGAGGGGCGGAAGCCCTCACTGGGATTAGTACTAGCCCTGTCCCTGTGTTTCCCTCCCTGCCAAGGTCCTCCTCCTCAGGTCTTAGTGTACTCTTAGTGTACTCTTAGTGTACTCCTAGACCAGAGTGCAGGTCCAGTTATCCCTTCCGCGTCCCACACCTCCACCTCTCATCCAGTCACACACCAGGGACACAGTCATCATTAGTGGATTAGTTACTTACACCGGACATCTCGTCTTAATAAGACAGTCTTAATCAGGATCCGGATCGTCCTTGATAATCCTTGATTGTCCTTGAATGTCCTGACATGCCTCCTCTGGCCAAGCGTCTGCCGGAGCCGGAGGAGCTTAGAGCCTCTGGCCATATGTACCTTATCTAATTCACATTCCCACATATTCTCTCAGTTTCTCTCAACCTCTCTTTTTCTCGCCAACACTAAATATTTCACTCTTTCCCCTTCCAACCCGCTGCCTCACAGTACACATAGTGGCTGAATGAACAACTCTTCGGCGCTCCATCTGTAACCTGTAACCTGTAACCTGTAACCTGTAACCTCTCCTTATCCCCCACTTCCGCCCCATGCTTCTCTTTGTAGTTGTCCCATACTGTCCACTTCCCACTTCCCACTTCCCACTTTCTACTCATTCTCTTCCCTCTTTGTAATGTTGTGGGGCTAAAGCCCGTCTGTGCATATGTTGGCATGGTGGCTTGGTGGCTTGGTGGCATGGCGGGATGGTGTGCGAGGCGGAGGTTCTTACCTTCACATCCGCCTCCTCGCCCTCTCCAGTTTGGCTACATTGGCTTCGCCTGCCAAGAGCATGAGATGGTGCATGTCCTCTTGTAGTTATGACATTAAGTGATTCCCTGTTTTGGGTCACAGTGTGCTAAAATGGGACTGGAAGACTACGTGGAAGTGGGCGGGTCCGGTGGGCTGGACTCCTCCAAGATGGCCGTCGTGGATGAGTTCTGTGGACACGCCCCCATCCCCAGTAAGGAATTACTTATCACAATAATTAATCTTATTAAGAACTAAGAATTCCTTTCAGTCTTAATTCTTGGGTTTGTGACACGTCATCTGAGGAGACTCATCCAACTGACGAATTCTCTCATGAATCCCTTCCAGATCAGAGGAGCACGACCATATTCTGCGGGATGACGACGGTGAGGCTGGTGTCCAGCGGGAAGTACCACAACAAGATCACGGTGGAGGTTCGCAAGGCGGACTTGGATGACATCCCCGCAGCCAACTACATCTGCGGCGTGTGAACTCGAGGATGAGGATGGGACAGGACCTGGAGGGAAACCACCAACACTCAAAGTCAAACTTTACCCGCTTCTCCTTGAACAACCAACCAAGCTACTAGTCTTTCCTTCATCACCCCTTTTTTCTACTCCTTCGCTAACAAGCATCTCTTCTCTTCTCTTCTCCCACGCCAACCAACCCCACAAATCCCCACAAATGCTTCCCCCTTTCTTCAGCTCTTCAGTTTTGGATAACCATGTGCTTATTATTTTGTATAGGAAACCCTTTTCTCTCCACTTTTCCCAGACCTACACATAGATACCTATATAGAAGTGGCGTGTGTAGGTACGGCATGTGATTGTGTTTCTTGGGGTATTCAGTGGTATTATGTCACGACGTCTGAATTCACTTGAGTTATTATGATTCTCATGGATAAGTTCCAAAGTCTTGGATAAGTCCTTTTCATCTTCCTTCTCCTCCTCTCACCACCCAGGGCTGAGGAGGAGGACGGAGGTAGAGCACGAGGCTTGGGCTCCTCTTCCCAAGCCTATCCTGAGGCACGCTAAATCTCTATTTGCATGCTCACTCTTAGAGGGATCGAATAGAATAGAAGATGTCCTAATTCCTAATTGGCTAGAGTAGAGCTAAGAGCTCTCACCCGTCCCGCTTCTTCGCACCTCGTCCGCCCTCCCTCACCTGTCAGCCCTTCCCCTTGACTACATCCTAGGGGTGGCGGAAGGGAGAGCCGGACTAGACGCCTCACCACCTTCCACCTTCCACCTTCCACCTTCCACCTTCCACCTTCCACCTTCCACCTTCCACCTTCCACCTTCCACCTTCCACCTTCTGTCCACACAGTGTCCACAGAGTGTCCACAGAGTGTCCACATTGTGTGCTAACGTCGTTCCTACAATCACGGTGGACGGCCAGGACAGAATCTCCCTAAATTGTTTCATGGAAGCCAGCGGGCTTTCCTTTGATTCGACAATTGTGGGAATGTGGGAAGGATGTGAGCCCTGTAGCTTTGAGCACCTACAGCCTCCTCCTGTCCACCAAACGTCACCTCTCATCTTTCCAAGTCCCTCCCGCGGCTAGCAACAATGGCCGCTTTCATTTTCTGCATATTAACGGAGAAAGGAATTAGCTCCCAGTAGCTTCATCATGATTGTGACACACCCACATGTATGTATTATGTGCAATAGACAATATTGTGTATTCTCTGATTAATCCTTGCCCTTAGTAAGTAGCAAGGCCCAGTTGAGGTTAATTTGAGTGCCGTGACGGAAGGAGTGGTCCAAGGGCTTTGGGTCTATTCCATTCCGCTTCTCTCTCTATAGGCATGGTCCATGGTCCACATCTCCACCGCTGGGATCCATCCATTCTCCTCTAACCTCATTCATGTGGGACACATTCTCTCCCACTAACCTCCTCCAGGTTACTGGCTAATGGCCGAGTAGAGGAGAATGAGTGCACCCAATTGAGAGCAATTCCTCCCTTCTCAGCCGTGGATATTAGAGGGAGGAGTGGCTCCCACTCCTTCCGTCCCAGGCCAAGGGAGGGGTGGTGGAGATGAGCTCCTACCACTCCCGCACTCCTTCCACACATGTCACTCACCTAACTCTAAATAGAAATATTAACGAATGTGTATACCTTTAGCTGCACCACTCTGGCGGACTCATGCGGGGGGAGGGGAGGGGGAGTGGGGAAGATGGAAGATGTGTGGAGAGTGCAGAGCATCCCAGCCTGAGTATTATTACCTGTCCTGGACCCTCGTGAGTAGTAGGCGGGGTGGACTTGATCCTTGTAGGGGGAGAAGGAGCTTACTGGGAGCCTTAGGAGTGTAGAGGAAGAGGGGAAGAGGGAAGAGGGAAGAGGAGAGGAGGGCGGGAGTTGTGCTGAGTGGCTGAAGGGGTTAGATGTGACCTCGTGAATGCTTCTGCTTCTGCTTCTGCTTCTGCTTCTGCTTCTTACCTCCTGCTAAACCCCTTCCGGCAGTTGCACAAGTATGATTGTACTCTTTGAGGAGCAGTAACTACGTCTAGGACGTAGTCGTAGGTAGGACGTAGCTGGGCTGAGCACGAGCGTTAGTACCATTACTTATACATGTAATTAGGTAGAGGCTGATTGGAAAGTGTTTACGTTGATGCTGTAGATTGTGTAGTGACTCTGTAGAGACGGAGACCGCTTCACGGAGCTTGTGTACCCGCACTCACTCGTGCAAAATATTAATTCATGTTTATCAAATTTTCGAGTAAGTACTTACTAAAACGTAATTATCGTTGTCCTCCTTATTACACTACCGAATCTTTTACAACCATCGACGGAATCTTGTTCAAACAAATCTCACTCCTCACAACTTGTATGTACACATGTATGTATGTAAACTCATGTATTTGAGAATGAAGCTGAAGCACAAAGTGTGTTATACTCACGTACAGAAACACGGAAATCACTTATTAAGGCGGTTACTCCAACTCCACAATGTCAGACTTATTGTTAGTATTGTACAGACAAACGTAGAGGAGAGATTGCGTGCGATTACATGCGAAATTAGATACTATCTACTACAAGTACTAAAAATAATAAAGATTCTACCATTAAAGACTTATTTGAAGCACCTTGAGCAACCAGGACCAGGAGTCTCTTTTATTCTCTTTTCCATGTATACCTCACAACCTGAGAAGTGACCGTGCTGACAACTGACAGTACTGATACTGACAGTACTGACACCTGCCATCCATCCATCACTCGGATCCCCATTCGCACTCCAGCATTTTCTCCTGTCCCCACTAACCGAGGTGCGAGAGTGACTTGGAATGTCAACTCTCCGCCATAGCCATAACTTTACATTTTACATTTCCCATCTCATCCGCCGGCCAAATGACGCAAGCGTCCTCGCAAAGGAGGAAGGGAGGAAGGGAGGAAGGGAGGAAGGGAGGAAGGGAGGAAGGGAGGAAGGGAGGAAGGG
>JAQGBT010007679.1:0-10694 GCA_034698585.1 Disparrhopalites patrizii
AGTTAATAAAAGACTGATCTCTCAATCTCCATTCGCATCTTTAGCTGAGCAAAGATCCTCCTGGTTATTGATAGATCCTGCCGGATGTTTTAAGATAACATCCGGATTAGCATTGTATAACAATTGCATCATCCCATTGACATGAAGACAATGCCCTATCATCCCACATGAGTGGGATGATGTGAAGGATGACAAGAGAGTAATCATGTGAATGATCACTATCTTATAATATATGGATTATCATGGTAATGGTTTGTGTGGGAGCGAATATCGTGGGTGAAGTTCATATTTTGACCATCCTTGGGCGGCCACAATACCACAAGCCATAAATTGGAAACCAGGGGAAGCCAGTGGATATTACCAATTTAATTTATCTATTATTAACTGCCAATGAGTATCAAATTATGCACTTCTTCATCCCACTAGTACTAACGTACATTGTATGAACTTCCTCTCCTCACATTTGTGGGAGCAGCGAGCTACCGCGAGCTAATAAATAAACAATCGAATGAAGCAAGCCTCTTAGTTTATCAACAAAACATTAAAAGTAAATTGTCGTCGACATCTACACAAATTGAGAATTTCGCCAACACAGTAAACGTTTAAGGAGTAATTAAGCATCAACATTTTAGTGAGTCAGAACTACCAAAGTTTGCGCAACCGTCCACAATTGCTGTCTGGTGAATCAGAAATAAGGTTTTGTGTAATAGTTGTGTGGGCTTGAATGGTGATTAACATTTGCTGAATTTATTGTAAAATCCATGTTTTTTAATTCGTTTTGCCGTGTGTGGTTCAAACACACGAAATGTTTCCACCGCATATTTTTCTACTTACAGAGCCGGCCAAAATACAACGAAATTATTTTAAATACTTTTTAAAAAGCATTTGTGTGGTTTGAGTTTGAATTATCAAATACAGATATTTTTGAAAGTATTTTGTAATTTGAATTTTTATTAAAGTGGCATGTAATTTGTAATTAATTAGTGTTCTTACACTAACGTACAAATGAACAAAAATCATATTATCATATATACTATAATACTATAATAATCATACGCGAGTATCTCTTATATAATATAAGAGATACACGCATGTGCATTTTTTATTTAAAATATGTATTTAAAATTTTAAATATATCAATAGTTATTGATGTAATTTGTAAAATTTGCATTGGACATAAAATACAGTTGGATTTTGTAAGTCCAACTCAAATTGTATACGTCCCGACTACATGGTACGGCAAATTTTTGAAATTTAATTTAGATCGATTTCACACTGTACACCCTAAGCACTTTGCAACTGCTACACCGTAGCCACCAAATGCTTCACGAATGTCAACTAAAGTATTATATCATTATATCACGAACATGTAAATTTGTAGGTTTGACAATTTTCTGCATTATGGAGCAATCGGAGTACCATAAATTTCTGAAGGACATTTTCAAGGAAAAGAATAACTTCTGTCTATATACCCAGAGTTTGTTGGATTTCCACAGCACTTGTGCTCTCTCAATGACAATTTTATAATACAGTGTGTCTTTATAACAACATTTCTCTATAACAACATTATTTTTTCCGGCTTTCGTACATATAAGCTACATATTTTGTGTTCTATATATAACAACTTTTACCTGTAACAATATTTTTTATCATTCCCTTCAGTGTTGTTATAGAGAGACTCCCCTGTACGTCGTGGCTGCGTTTAGTAGAATTTCAAAATCCAAGCTGTCCAGTTACAAAAGCTACTGAATTATTTGCTAGATAGATTCTCATAAAATAATATGTACATTACATACATACACACATATTTTCATAATATACGGTGGAGTCTCTTTATAACAACAGTTTTATATAACAACATTAGTTTTTCAGCCCTTTGTACATGTAAAATACATTAAATATGCATATTTAATGTCCTACGTGTATAACAACTTTCCTCGGTAACAATATTTTTTGCCCTTCCCTTCAGAGTCATTATATAGGGACTTCGCTGTAAACATATTCACATACATTTGTATGTATATGTATCAGAAGTGTGTTTGCACACATGTTGCTGGATCAAGCGTCGTCGGATTAGATCTACACTTATGCGAAAAATTTCACGGCTCAACGGGTGGTCGCGGTGGAGGGCAAGTTGGTGTACACGGTTCATTGTTTGGCACTAATCTGACAGGAAGCAATAACGTGCTACCATCACAGTCCTCCTCCATGATTACCGTGAAATTCTGTGAAATAAACATAGGTATTAGCCACTCAATTCAGTTTCAGTTTTCCACGTCGACTTAATCGCCATACATAAAGTCCCTGTGACTTAAAGAGTATGTGATGCGACGTCGAACTCCCACGCCATTTAGAATTTTCGGTCATTTAGAACCTTTCGGTCATTGAGAAATTTTCGGTCATTGAGAAATTTTTGGTCATTTAGAAAATTTCTAAATGGAATTTGGCACGAGAAAATTACCCACGCAAATAGCCCTTTTCTAATTGCTACCACAAATTAATGGCTATCTGATCAAATTAATGGCTATCTGGCATCTTTACAAATAACCTGACAAAGGAGAAGAAAAGCAATTCACCGTTGGTTTTGTCACAATTTTGATGAAGCGGAGCACAAATTATGAAAATTTTAAAAACTGTGTGACGTTTCGGACGTTGTTCTTTTTTCGGCACTTCAATTGAGTGATTGCGAACGGATGGGGGATCTCAGAAGTAATTTATATATGTACATATGTCTGTATATGTAACAAATATGGAAGTACTCAGTGTGTATGTATGAAAATTTATGGATGCATGTACATGTGTTGGTGAGCGGAGACTGGATGAGGATTGTTTGCAAATTTTTTTTTATATGTACATATTTATTTATTTATTTATATGTATATTGTTTTGTAGCGGAAATGGAATGGTAAGAAAAAGGCAAGGATTGAAAAAAATAGACGAAAAAAAGTACAAAATCATTGAAAAAAATTGAAATGACAAAGCTTAGTACAGACATATTAAAGTAATATAGTTTTCTTTAAAAAACGAGAGAGGGAGAGGAGAGAAGCCAGAAGTCATTATGAATGCATAATGTTCTGAAAATTTTAATAATTTGTGCTCCCTCTCATCAAAATTGTGACAGAAAATCTAACGGTGAGTTCCGTTCCCTTCTCCCGTACGAATAACTTAGTGACTATATACGGGGAAGCAGCATATGTACTACTAAATGAACTTAAATTATGCCTTTAAGGGCAGCCATTTTATCCGAAAAAAATAAAAGTGTATCAGGACAAGATCAGTCCAAATTAATGGCAATGAAATTTCAAGCATTTGGGCTTATATAATAATTAAGGACCAATAATTACACGTAAAGAAAAATCAAAGGTTACCTCTCCGCAGTTTCTGAAATCCAATATGCTCTCAATTGGTTTGCCGTTCGCGCACATCTGAATTGCCTCATCCAAACAATTAGCAAGATCGTCGAGAGATTTTGAGGCTGTAAGCTTCGTCGTGCGGCAAATCGTTTGGTGCGAATCTTACAAAATAAGTTGTAATATGATAAAGCCAGACATCATTATACAAAAAAATGTATGTCAATTACACATCAACATCTGCATTAAGTAAAAAATAATCACGAACCACATTTTTTAACTTGCGTTGCAACGCGTATATACAATACAGTCGACTCTCTCTATAACAGTCCCCTGTATAACAGTATTCTCGTTATAACAGCAGCAAAAAACGCTCCCCTCAAAAACTTTCTCCATTTGTTAACATAGAAATGTCTGTTCTCTACAACAGTTTTTCGCTATAACAAGCGAAATTCGATGCTGTATAGGGTGCTGTTATAGCGAGAGTCGACTGTAGTGTTGAAGAGAATTCTGACGCCATCGTAACGAGGCTCAGGACAAAATTGGAAACAGCCTTCTTCCCAGGAGCAATCTACAAAGAAAATTATCATTACGTTAAAACAGCTGAATGTAAGTAACTGTTAGCTACTTACAGTGGAGTCTCTTTATAACAACTTTTCTATATAACAACATTATTTTTTCCGCCCTTCGTACATATAAGCTACATATTTAATGTTCTCTATAACAACTTTTCTCTGTACCAATTGTTTTCGCCCTTCCCTTCAGAGTTTTTATATATACACTCCACTGTATATAGACTTATAGCCGATGATACGAAAACAGTAATTGCAAAAATGCGCTATTAAACAGGCATTAAGGAGATGCTTTTTCGCTTAGAAAATTTAATTTAATTTTCGTCGGAAAAACTTACTTGCTTTGCAGTGGTCGCCTACATCTTCATGCCATTCCCTTTTCGGGTTAGATTTTCCGTGTTGCACTAGACTTGCACCCAACAATTTTTCCAGCAGCGAACTACCAAACGTATCTGTCACACAGAAGACTCCGACAATCAACAACACCACAACGTTTTGCAACATTTTCATTCTTTCAGCTCGAACGTTATTAAGAATCCTCCTTGGAACTTCAGGAGCTCTTAATTTAATGGAGGCTTAATTGCTTCCATGAAAACTGAACCTTTTTTATCATCACAAACATGAATGCCTCCAACGCAGCTTGCACCATCAAGGATGGCTGCCAAATTTTGGTCTGGATATGTTGCTAAGGCAAGCCGATTACAAGGTCAATAGAGAAAGGTTTTGGAGGCGCAACTTCGATTTGCACATATTCTGCTGTAAAACGCAGAAATCATTTATCACCCAATTATTTGTCCCGTAATTTGTCTAGACGTTTGCATATGTACTGGAATTGCATTTAATCCGAAAATTTGGAAGCCACAGATTTTTACCTTTGACGTATCATGTTTGTGGGATCTGTACGTGTTCCTATGTATTTTTTCTTTTATATCCGTACATACACTTTTTGGCTCATGCGAAACAGCGATAAGGACTTGACAGCGTGTAAACAGCGATGAGGAAATGATGCATTAAATGTGAAGCTTCCGTTTAAAAAACAGGGTGTTTCCTACTCCCGCAATTGTGGTTTGTTCTTGCTAAACATCCCAGCTAAATGTATTATCAGGCAACTGCGGAGCATAGAAGTATTTTTGCAGCATCATGATAACGTGTCAATCGATTCTTTTGTACCTGAACTATATTCATGTGACTCACTGAACATTTTTATGTTGGGATTACTCAAGCAAAATGCACAAAATATGCCTGTCTGATATCAAACTACTTCAAACGCAAAAAAAAAACGAGACACGGAATCAGGAAATAAATTAAAGCTCACCAAAGCAAAAAAGGCTTGTGATTACAATATTATATCTACGTAAATGTATATTTTTGGCAGATTCGATAAAAACGAAATGTTAAACGTTCCCAATACGTACGGGTTATATCTTGTGATGACAAATCCAAAAACACGGAAAGAGAAATTTTGGAGCGAAAGCAGTGAACAAGCACAGTGAGACCTTTTGGCAATTTCCGATGGTGAAATTTTATGAAGTTCCCATTTATCAACTGTCCTACCCATAAATAAATAATAATAATTAGAAAATAAGACATAAAAAGTTGAACTTGAAAGTCTTGCTAGCAAAGCTGCTTGAACAGACCAGTTTTAGAAAGGAGGAAATCATTATTTTCCCTTTCTCTTTTATTCCTAACTAATACATATTCTTTAGTTAGCATATGCGTAAGATTTAATTGAATCCCTACGGGGTTACCCACGGATTCTAACAATTTTCAACACATCAATACTCAATTCGTTTTGCTTGACATTCCACCTTGTGAGATGTAAGCATTTTTTAAAGTATAGAAATTATGTGTAATTAGAACGCTTCATTAGGCTCGAAATTATTTAAACAATCTGTTTACTGGTTTGAATAAACTATTTACTCGACGTGGTTTGTTATCTTCAGGTATATCCGCTTGCTTGTCTTGACTGCTTATTTTGAAATATCCGTAAGCACAGGTTTTAGCACATCATGCAATTTCATTATTCCAAGTTATGCAAAACACGGACAACCATTTTACCTATCACATGCAATCGTTAGCAGTTTCACATTACGTGCTGTATAATTTATTATTCCTGTGTAACTTATTAAATTAAGAATTTACATTTTCATTATGCTAATAATATGTCAACGTATAATATGTATACAATGATTTATTGCTCGTGTGTAATTGTATTTGAATAATTAATTTAGTTTAGGATGAGAGGAATTCTCCCCGAAAATAATTTACCGAATAATATTCTATGCTTAATGTTTCCATTTAACATATACCACGCTTCCATCCAAATTGACCTTGAATGTTGATTGTCTTTGGCTTCTTTATTTTGCTACTTTTGTTTATTTTGTTTATTTTGGTTTGTTTGACCTTCTCTAATAGCTTTGTCAGTTTCGTGTTCTAGCTTTGCCTTCTGCTGGCTGACTGATATATCATTAAAGTCCCGATAATTTAGTACGTTTCTTATTCTGGAAAATTTGGTGGGTTTCTGGAATACGTAAATGCTTCAGCAGCGTGGCACGGGTTTTACTATCCGCACGTCTTACTCTGATCGCGACTCGAGTAGGAATGTTTAGTTAGTATAATATGCAATCATTAATACAATCATCTTAAAACGAGATCTCTCTTCAGTAGAAGAAACCTACTCAATCGATGTCTTTCGTTCTCTCAGATCGTTCTAAAATAAGTCACTCTCATTAACTATACAACGGTAACGTATCGATGTTGTTAATTGCAGTATTGCACAATTCCTCGCATTCCTCCACTATACAAATAAACATGTAATGGAAGCTTAAAAGTTTGTTTTCGACTATACAGTCGATTCTCGCTATAACAGCACACTATAAAGCATCAATTTTCGCTTGCTATAGCGAAAAACTGTTATAGAGAACAGACATTTCTATGTTAACAAATGGAGAAAGTTTTTGTGGGGAGCATTTTTTGCTGCTGTTATAACGAGAGTACTGTTATACAGGGGACTGTTATAGAGAGAATCGACTGTATCTCTTTGTGACGAAGCCACCCCACCAAAATGGAGATGATTACTTCGTGAATTAGCGCTCACTGGAGATACAGTGGACTCTCTCTATAACAACTCTCCTTGTAACAACTTTTTCTCTATAACAACTTAATTTTGCAGCTCTTCGTATATGCTATACACATATTAAATGTTCCATATAACAACTTTTCCATATACCAAACATTTTTGCCCTTCCCTTCAGGGTTGTTATAGCGAGAGTCCACTGTAGTCGGATAAGTTTCTTTTCACCGACGATTTCTTAAGCAATGTCGTGAAGGATGTAACAACATATTATTCAAAATGGTCATCGGACTTCAAGAATTCGACCTCACTTCTCGGAAAGGAATTTCCCGGTATTTTGGAAATTAATTACTTCCTCCTGGAAACCCCTGACACCGCGTTTGTTCTACGAGAAATGGAAGATTTTGAACCGTCCAGTCTGACTCGGGGGACAGCTTAACCGCTTAAAAATTCATTATGCGGTCTGAAGTGCATGAATATGGAAATTTTTCGTCCGGCAGGAACCTTGCTATATCTGAACATTGGAACACCAAAACGCTTTTTTGCGTTGGTTTCTGTGTAAAATAAGTTGTTCAAAACCATTTAAATTGACACAGCCTTTCATAATCTGCGATTCAAATTCGGATTACTGCTCGCGACATGCAATCCCGATTCGTATTCAAAATTCGAGGGCCCAAATAATCAATCATCCAAGTGCAGCGAACCAAAACTAAATCCTATTCAAGATATTTTTAGTTCATCAATTCCTTTGACCCGATAAATCAAACCTTGTCTCGAGCAAATATTCCTGCGTATATTCGCAATGAAATCTTTCTGTTTGAGCTCCATCAATTGTTGTTAGATCTGAACGTGAAATTTTGCCCATTTTCGCAATGAAATTTAGAAATCTTCCGAGTTTCTAGTTATAAATGTTGCAAAAATTGGATTATACAGGAACGAATGCACATATAAATTTAGATTTGCTGTACATACTTCGAAACAACACGTAAATGTGCTAGGACCACCGTCAAAGCATGGTTGTAATTTGGAAACGTGAGTGACTGGAACCATGTAACTCATATTTTAGTAATTAATATTAATTATATATTTGTCCAGCAGTACTTGAACAATGCATTGGGTTAAAGAGATTCTCTAGGAGCAAGCATTTACATAATAGTTTGCAACATGAGTGTGTTTTACACTTATTCACATGATGAGTGTGGCTTCAAATATAGGAACGTAACAAATGAAAGGCAACTGCCTTTCGGATACTACGAACTAAAAATTGCATTGAAACTAATTCAGTTAAAAAGTGGAAATTCCACCGATTCCTTTGATGTTCCTCTCATGCATCGGGATTGGTGTCGATGCTCTCGAGAACGGTGAGGAGCCACTCAGAGTGAGAATCGACGTGCGTGAAGCCGGCCACATTGTTCGTATCGTTGCAGCGATGGCTCTTCGGCCTCTGCCGGTCACTCACCACCCCCTGCCATGAAACCCGGAAGTTAATTATTATTAATTATTCCAAGGTACGAAATATGTATGCGACATTTTTTCCAACAAGAGTCCAATAGGATAGAATTCAGATTTATAAAAATACATACAGGTCAATTTTGGATTTACCTTCAACACGTAAGTTCTGATGTAACTTTTGTTCTCGGACGGGAAAACAAAGCCGCCACCGCTGTCGCCATGACAAAGACCTTCGCCGCCTGAAACAAATATCCGCCAACAAATAAATATTTTGTCTCAATGTACTTGGCATTATGATATTGCTTCAGCAAATATTGGATTAATAGGAAACTATACACGATTTATGATCTATGACGCTTACTGCGAGGAGATTTGGCACAAAATTTGTCGTGGAACATGCCACGACACTCATTCAGAGGTAGCATCTGCATGTTCACGTATTTTAGGACGCTGGAAATGACCCCACTTTCTGTCACACCGAAGCCAGGAACCTGCAAAGTAAAATCCAGGTCAATTTTGGCATCGAAACGTAATAGGCTCAGGTGGAAGCTCAGGTGGAAGCACAAGGAATATTTTTGAGATATTTCACATACTTTGCCCAAGGAATTTAAATCCGGGAGGTTATTAAACTTCTTCAGAAGGTAGCAAATAGGTTTAATCGTCTTAGTGTACTGGGCGGGCTTCTCCAGCCGAACGACGGCGATATCCGACTGCAGCGTCTTTGGGTTGAACGACCATGGCCGAAAAATTTCGGCAATCTAAAATTGAAGTCACAGAAAGGTCCAATTATTTTCCTTTCAAACCAGAATTTTTATTGCAAAATGAAAAAAGAAATTTGAAAATTTACACACCTGAAAAATTTGTGCTTCCTTGCTCAGCAAGTTGTCCGTGAGGTTAGTGCTCACGGAATTGAGGACGACTCGAAAGAGTCCAACATCTACGGGATGTCCGTCCGGGTCCGTGGTGCAGTGCGCGGCCGTAATCAGGACGTTGCGCTCAATGAGGGACGCTCCGCAGATGTACTCGAAGCTCCCCGAGAAATCTTTCTTCTCCTTGAAGATGGCCGCGTGCCATGGAAATGCTGTCCCGGATTTTACTTCCTCGCCCTGCGCAATATAGCCTTGCACCTCCGTTCCGAGGAGACCGCATTCTGGGAATTTAAATACGTGAATCACATATTCATGCCAAAAGTGCTTTTGACATTAAAAAAGCGTGATACAGTTTAGATTTTAGAAAATTGTTTCTTTACCAGGCTGACAGGAGAAGGACCGAAAAGGTTTCCACTTCCTATCGTCGTAGCACTTCATTTTAATGTAATTCGTCTTGTGAATCGGAGCATAGTATTCTGCGCATCCCAGGAGGGCCTCACTCCCGATTTTCGCCTGCGAACAATCCACCTTTCCATCTTCCGCAGTATAGCAGTCGATGTTCACACCCTGTACAAACGCTCACTTTAGATAGTTTTATACACATTTTTTGGCAGTTCTACGCATTTATTAGGGAAATAAGCAATTTGTCAACCATGACTCTTTGCAAACATTTGAAGAAAAAATTTTTAAAATTTTTTAAAATGCTGTGCATCTTTACGCAAATGGTTCACATTTTAATGAAATACAGCTACAGTCAATTCTCTTTATAACGGTTTAGCCAGATGGAGGTGCATACAACCGTTATAGAAAATAATTCAATAACCGTTAGGAAGAAAAACTTAAGCTTGTGAGGTCTGGAAGAAAAGTGAAAAAACGCTATAAAGAGAAATATGTGAAGGCGTGGCCTAAAACCGTTATAGAAAAAAATTAAAAACGCGGGGGATTCGAAAGTTCAGAAAAACTGTTACAGCACGAAACATATTTGAAGGCGTGGCCTAAGATCGTTATAGTGAAATGTTAAAAACTGCGGGAGTTTCAAAATTTCGGAAAAGCCGTTATGATGCGAGGAATATTTAGTGGCGTGGTCTAAAACCGTTAAATTGAAAAATGATTGCCGCGGGGGATTTAAAACTTCCCCGGTGTAGCGAAAAAACCGTCGTAGAAACACCGCTATCGAGAGTGATATTGAATTGTCCCATCCATAAAATTAGCTAAATTAGAAAAACTCTTAGGGAGGTTGGTGATATTAGTGAACACCGTTATAAGGCGGAAACTGTTATCAGGACGTCCGTTATACAGTTGACTCTCGCTATAGCAGCACCCTATAAAGCATCAAATTTCGCCTGTTATAGCGAAAAACTGTTATAGAGAACAGACA
>JAQGBT010007680.1:0-10693 GCA_034698585.1 Disparrhopalites patrizii
TTTTTCTCTTCAGCTTTCTTTATTTTTCTGGCTTTCTCTTTTTTCTCTTCAGCTTTCTTTATTTTTCTGGCTTTCTCGTTTTTCTCTTCAGCTTTCTTTATTTTTCTGGCTTTCTCTTTTTTCTCTTCAGATTTCTTTTTTCTCTTCAGCGTTCTTTATTTTTCTGGCTTTGTCTTTTTTCTCTTCAGCTTTCTTTATTTTTCTGGCTTTCTCTTTTTTCTCTTCAGATTTCTTTTTTCTCTTCAGCTTTCTTTATTTTTCTGGCTTTTTCTTTTTCTCTTCAGCTTTCTTTATTTTTCTGGCTTTCTCTTTTTTCTCTTCAGCTTTCTTTATTTTTCTGGCTTTGTCTTTTTTCTCTTCAGCTTTCTTTATTTTTCTAGCTTTCTCTATTTTTCTAGCTTTCTCTTATTTCTCTTCAGATTTCTTTTTTTTCGTACCGCAACACATATCATCCCAGACCACCAGAATGGGGGGAAAATCCGTCATTCTTCTCCCGATATTCTCACTTTCTCTCTAATACTCCCCGTCCTCGTGTAGCTCCCGTGATAAATAAATGGTAGTATGAGTCCCGACTTCCCCCCGTAATCGTCCTGCTAGACGAGGCAGAAAGTACATCCTTCGTCATATAAAAAATATTCCGGAGAAAAAATAATATGTGTGGGTCTTTGCCCACAATTTAAATCCGTCACCGGAATCTCCTGTCCGTCAATTTCCGTAATGTGCCAACAATACACAAATATGACAATAATTCCCCATTATTCTTTTTTTTTCCTCCTCTTCCTCCTCCTCCTCATCTTTTTCTTCCTCTTCCTTCCTCTCGGAATTGTGTGCACGCACATTGGCGTACGTGTGTTATCTCCATGTTGTCCCAGACTCGTGTCTGGGCCTTCTCCATGCACATTTGGAGAGTTGCACGTTCACACACGTGTCTTACGCATTGCGTTTGAGCCTCCCATATTCACCGTTTGTGTATGCCACATCTATATACACACGTAATATACAAGGTAGGGAGCTTTTTGTAGTGGATACATAAAATGAAATGAGCCTGGGGAAAACAATAAAAGTTTGATAAATTTGTACCATTTAATTTTTGGTGGAGTCTCTCTCTCCCTCTTCCTATTCTCTTTCTTCTTGTCAAGCTTTCACTCTTGTATTCTCTCCCTCTTCTATATAATTTATCATACACACCCATTATTCCCCTTGCTCTGGGTTCCTGCGTACATTTCTCTCCCCCTTTTTTTATTTAGAATCCTAACAATGCGGAAGTATTCCCTTGCATGAGAAAGGGGAGACCACGTCATTTATTTTGGGTAGGACCCATGTAACGGGAAGTCAATTCAAATTAAATACTTTGGGGGGCCTATATCTCTTTTTTTCCCCTCGTGTAGCATACAAATCTCAATTCAACCACAAATTATTCAAGGTGAACGAATATTTTGGGATCATTTTTCTTGTGCGTAATCATTTATAGTATCACGTACATATGTATATATGTACACACATCTATTTTTGTTCTGGAGAAGTATTATAGACGCAAATAAAACAAAATAATGTATGGGCAAATAGTACATTGGTTTTTTTTTGGAGAAAAAGTCAACATGAGTCAGAAGGAAAAGTGTGGGAGGAGAGGCGTGTGAATGAATGGAAAATACTAGTGAAAGTGAAAACAAATGAATTGTGGGGGAAGACGGGGGTTTGATGAAGGGAGGGAGAGATTGAGAGGGAGAGTGAATCAAAAAGGAGGAAATACGGATCATGGATTAAAGTAGAAGAGACAATGGTCTTGACCATGTCATTAGTGGTAACGGATTTCCCGTGTGTGGGACTAAATAGGAGGAGGAGGGAGTCAAGTGACAAAAAGAGAGGGGAGAGACAATGATGTTGTCTCAATGGGGGAAAGCAAAAAGGAAGAAGCGTACTTATTGTTAGAGAGAAATATAGAAAATATGTAAGACGAGACAGGAGCAGAAGAACAAGAGAGGAAGGCAAGTTGACGGGATAAAAAAGATTTCATTGCGGGGATTGAGGGAAATTGAGAGTAAAATAGTTACAGGAACGCTGGGAAAGATAGACACAAAAGGACAAGAGAACGAAAGGAGGGAAAGCTAGAAAGAATAAGTAAATAGGGAGAGTGACAGAAAACAGAGAAAAAGAGAAAGAAAAGTGGAAAACCGAGAAAAACGAGGGAAAGTGAGAAAAGAGAGAAATAGAATAGGAGACAAAGAAAGAGAAAAGAGAAATAGAGAGCGAAAATAAAACCGGAAAAGAGGGAAACAGAGAGATTTGAAGAAATCGGAGAGATAAAACGGAAAAGATAGAAAACGGAGGAAAAGAGAGAAAGCAGGAAAATAGAGAAAAGATAGGGAAAGAGAGACAGGAAGAAAAGAGATAAAAAAGAGGGAAAGAGAGAGACAGGAGAAAAATAGAGATAAAAAAGAGAGAAAGAGAGAGACAGAAGGAAAAGAGAGTAAAAAAATAGGGAAAGAGAGATAAAAAAGAGGACAAGAGATATAAAAAGAGGAAACGAGAGAGACAGGAGAAAAAGAGAGACAAAAAAGAGGAAAAGAGATATAAAAACAGAAAACAAGAGAGACAGGAGAAAAAGAGAGACAAAAAAGAGGAAAAGAGATATAAAAACAGAAAACAAGAGAGACAGGAGAAAAAGAGAGACAAAAAAGAGGAAAAGGGATATAAAAAGAGGAAACGAGAGAGACAGGAGAAAAAGAGAGATAAAAAAGAGGAAAAGAGAGAGAGCGGAGGAAACGAGAAATAAAAAAGAAGGAAAGAGAAAAGAGGAGAAAAACGGAGACGAAAAAATAAAAGCGAGAAAAAGAGATAGAGAGAATAAAGAGATTAGGGCGAGAGAAAGGAGGAAGTGAGCAGAGAGAGCGAGAAAAGAGGAAAACAAGTAGAAAGAGACAAGAGTGAAACAGGGAGAAAGAGACAACAGGGAAACAATGGACAAGGACAAGGACAAGGGGAAATAGACAAGAGAGAAATAGGCGAGACGAGCTAAATACGGCGAGAAAAAGAGGAAAATAGAAAGAGAGAAAAAGGGGAAATAGGCAAAGAGGAAAAAGAAGGGGGATCTGGCAAAGAGAGATAAGAAGGAGAAAGAGAGCAAAAATCGCTGGAAAGAGAAAGAGACTTGGGGAAAAGTTAGGGGGGAGTCGAGAAAAAATCTACCATGGGAGATACTGAAGAATTAGAGAAAGATCATCGGAAAACCAGAGTATGAAGTAGAAAGAAGAAGAGACAGCCAGAAAGAGACAAACATCAATTCACACGTCATTCCGTTTCCACATGAATGACGGGAAAAGACAGGAAAAAAAGATACAAAAATCCCTCTCCCTACAGGATGATGGGGAGAAGGGAAAGCAAAGTGGGAGGAAATCATTTGGAGGCACACTCACACCCACACGCGCTCTCTTTGTCCCCTCCGCACACGACTAATGACCTGACCTCAGATCCTGTCAATATGGATTTCCAAGGAAATCCTTCTCCCTTAATCAAGCCCCTCTCTCTCTCTCTCTCCCTTTGTATATATTCTCCCCTTCTTAATCACGTGGAGCCATGTAAATATAACATCCCGACCTTTCCTCTCTGAGAATTTCCTCCTCATTTTCTCCCTCTTCCTTTCCCAATTAGGACCAATTCATGTATACCCTCCAGAATGTATACACACACGCTTGTTTATAAATGCATTCTATTTTTGGGATGGAAATTCATCCAAGTCACAGAAATGGGGAAAACAACAGAGAATTTGGAATATATTTTTACTGGATGTTTCTCCGGTGACTTTTTGCCCTCTGTTGTTATGTGGGGCCTTTGCCACTCGTATGACTTTCACTGGGTGTAAATTTCCCTTTTTTTCTGTCTTAGTTTTTGGGGGAGAATTCTAAAAAAAAGTTTTTTTTGTCTCCCCCACTGAAATGTCAAAGTCGTGAAGGAGTAACTTTTTTTTCTTGTACGTCTTCGTTTTTAGCAAATCAAGACCCGTGAAATCAGGAGAAAGGGAAAGTCATGAAAGTTTTGCTCTTCCTTTTTTTTCTTTCACGATTTTTTTCTATTCTTGATTTTTTTATTCAAATTTTTCTGGCCTTTCTTTTATATCCGGGGAATTCTTTCCACAACTTGTTCATTTAATTTTCACTCTTTGCCGTTTATTTTCCTTGCTCTCTTTCACTTTCGCCAACATTTTTATTTTCGCTTTCTTTTTTGTTTCTCTGCCTTTTCTCTGGTTGTTTTTATGTTTTCTTTTTGTTCTCTATTACCCATGTTTATTTTCCGTCGATCTCTTGCTTTTCTTGCTGTTTTTTATTTGCTCTTCTTCGTTTATTTTTTCTCTGCGTTCTTTCAATTTTTCTCCGTTTTGTTTTAGTTTCTCATGTTTCTCTTTATTGTCCTTTCCTTCTCTATCTATATATATTTTCTTTATCTCTATCTCCAACCTTTATCATTCTACTCACCCATTTTGCTTTTTTTTTCGGGCCGTACCGTTTATGTTTATTTTCTGCTTTAATCTCTTTTCATCAAGTTTTCTCTTCATTATTTTCTGCCTCTTTCCCCGAGCCGACTTTCACGAGTTTGGAGAGTTTCTCCTTTGGGCCACTTTTCCTTCTTTTTGCCTCTAAGTACTTTCCCGAAAAATCCGACTAGTTTTTGTCCAAACGACAAGATTGCAGCTGTTCCTTTTTTGTTTTCTCAAATTCCTCATTTACTTTTAGGATTTTTTTTCTTCTATAAATTCACCCTTCTTTTGTGAGTAGACATGTACATATGTATGTATTTACATATGCACGTATGTAAGAATCCCCAAGAAAGTACGTGGGAGAAAGTCTAGTAAAAAAAAAGAATCAACTTCGACTTTTCAACTTTACCTTTCTCTCCACGGGCAATTAACTTTTGAAATAAGACACAAATGCCCCGTCCCGCTTCCCTCCTTTTTGATTCCCCTGCCTTCCCTCTTCGGCTCCAATCTACTTTTTCCACTTTGCTGAAGAAACAATCGTAATACTTTTTGGCACTTGGTGAGACTTTGAACCCTTAAGTTTTTAATTTCCACAGGTCCTCCCTTTACAACGTCGTTCAAATACGTTGGGATCCAGGGGAAAGTTTGAACTTTTACGGGGGGAAATAAAACCTCCACGTGCGTCAAGTAGGCGGTAGATTTCAATTTATTTTTTTTCTTTCAAACCCTTTGATTTTTATTCTAATTTCGTTTGTTCCTTGTTACCAAGGCCCTAGATAGAAGAGAATTGGGTGAAATATATCAGTGATAAAAAGTCTGCCAAAATTTAAAAAAAATATCTGTCTTTGGAATTTTCTGAAGGTCATAACAAGGCGATGGGAAAATGTGAGTCTTTCCCAGCATTTGTGTAAACGTTCTCTTTTGGACAATTTTTTCAATTTTTTCTGTCTCCATTCTGTAATTCTTCCTCAATTTACTATGAAAAGACCAGAGAAAAAATGCTACCATTAAAAAACTTTTATACCCCTTAAAATGCGCTCTACGAAATAATTCCGAAGCTCATCCTTGCCCCCACCAATTTTACCCCTTTGGCACATTTCAAAAAACCCGCCGGCACATAAAGGAAGCCCCAACATGTTCAAGCATTGGATAAACGAGGAGGGAAATTTTTTTTTAAAAAAGGACGTCACTAATAGCATTGTCCTTGTCCAAATTCGTCCCTCTTTCTCCCCACTGCAAGCTATAACAAGTTGGGGAAAGTACGTAATAATGTCATGCGAGAAGTTTTTGTACAAGATAAAAAAAATACAGAAGAATAAAACGACCACAAGCAAAATTGTTGCTGACGTTAGGGACACACAAAGAAGGAAAAAAGTTCCCTTATTTTTTCCCCCGTCATCTACAACAGAAATGGCTCCGCCACAAAAAGTGGGGAAAGTTATACTGTTTTAATAGGTTCATGAACTCTGGGGAAAGAATGCAAAATCAGCTTATTTAAAATAGTTTTTGTCTACTAATACTTTTGTGTGGGGGAGGAAAAGGATGCTTGGGAGACTTTACAGGAAATATATATGTACATTACATATATGCCCATGTATTTATACGTAGACTTTCCAAATTCTTTATCTATATATACATTTTTTCTACTTATAATCCGACTATGTCTGCTCACATGGGAACGGAATCGGATTAGAAAAACGTTACCCAATTTGTGAAAGCCCATGCAATGTAACTTGTTATTGGTTGCAAATGCAAAATGAAGTAGAGCCCGTTTGCAAGGTTCCACCATAAAACGCGGGAAGGAATTATTATTTTCAATTATCATGCAATTTAATAGATATGTACTAGAACAAAAACGAAAGAAACCTTGATTTTCCATATAACATAATGTGCGTAATATCAAAGTTACAAAATAGCCCATTCCATAGCCCGGAGGCCGGTCAGTTGATGCAACAACTACAAAACACGTGGATCCACACTTCCAGAAATTATCCAAACATTATGAAATCCTTATGCAAAAACTCGCGGAAGCCTTCCAGGAATTCTTGGCTCATGTACAGCCACTACGTTGATTCTTTTTGTTTTACATATACTTACATATGCTTAAGAAACTCTCCGAATAACTCTTGCTCAAGCTGCTGAGAAAGCAGACCGAAACAGGCTTTTTTTTACATACATACGTAAAATGAACAAACGTTGAAAGGCACTAGAGGATTCTGTAAGGGAAATTAACGTCAGGATTTGACTAAGATAGTGCAAATAAGGAAATCCAATCACGCGTATTTTAAGGAGCTGAGGTACGTTGAAAGAATGAGAGAGAGAAAGCGAGGAAAAGCACATACAATACGGAGCATTGGGACCAGGAACAAAATGAAAGACGAGATACATGGAGAGCCACAGATAAGAGTGAAAGCACTGGAAGAAAGTGTGATATCAACGAGAGAAAGCGGGCGACGGATAGTCAGAGAAGGAGCAAGCAGTTTGGAAAAAGAGAAAGAGAGAGAAAGGGCCAGAATGGGAGAGAAAGAGAAATAAGAGAACAGAGAAAGCGAGAAATAAGAGAACAGAGAAAGCGCGAAATAAGAGAAAAGAGAAAGAGAGAAATAAAAGAAAAGAAAAACAGAGAATTAAAAGAAAAGAGAAAGAGAGAAAAGCTAGCAAAAGGGAAGAAAATGAGAGAACGATAGAGAACAAGCGAGACAAGATAGAAGAGTCAAAGCGAGAACGAGAGAGAAATGAAGCTCATGATAGAGAGAATGAGAGAGAAAGAGAGGAAGCGAAAGAGAAAGAGAGAAAACAAGAGAGAAAATGAGAGAGAACAAAGAAGAGGAAAAGAGAGAGAGACAGGAAAAGAAAGAGAGAACCCGAGAGAGAGAAAGAAAGAGACAACAACATAAAGAGAAAGAGAGAACGACAAAGGGAAAGAAAGAGAACGACAGATAGAAAGAAAGAAAACTAGAGAACAACAGAGAGAAATAAAGAGAAAGAGAGAACGGGAGAAAACGAAAGAGAACCAGAGAGGAAGAGAAATAAAGAGAGCGAATGAGAGAAAAGGAGAGACAAGGAGAGAGAACGAGAGAGCAAAAGAGAGAGAACGAGAGCGGACGAGGCTGAAAAGAAGAGATAAGTAGAAAGAATGAGAAAGAGAGAACGAGAGAGAAATGGAGAAAACGAGTGAGAAAGAAAGGGACAGAGAGAAAGTTAAAGAGAACTAGAGAGAAAGAGAAAGAAATCGTCTACCAAAACACTTATTGTCTGGAACAGACGCCAAGATGCACACACCAACTTTTTCTTCCAGCCCTCCCAAATTCCATGTTCTTTCCCTATAAAAGCTCCTCCAACTCCTCCTCCTCACCCGTCCCATTATTTGCAAGGTGTGGGAGAAGAAGGCTTTACCACATTCTCCTCCTCGTCCTCCTCCTCCTCCTCCTCTTCATCTTCCAAGCTGGGGCTTTTCCTCCTCTCATCCTTCCCCAGATCGTGTGCGGGGGACATGGCTCTCCTTCACATTCAAGGGGGAAGAGAGATAATAATAATAATGAGGAGGAAGAAGGGGAGGAGGAGGAGGATGATGATACTCCTCCAGTTCGTGGTAATATCAAGTGCTTTGTCTCTTCCTGGTCCTCCTTCATTGTCCCTTGTCTTTACTTCTGTAGCTTCGAGAGGATTCGTTTCCATTATCTTTTTCACTCTATCCGTTCCACGGCTCTGTCGTCTTTTCTCCTGCATTTGTCTCCCTTAATTTCTCGCCATTTTCAACTTCCGTTTATCCCTCTGTGGTATCTCTTTCTTTATTTCTCCCGTTCATATTTGTCTCTCCACATTTCTCTTTTCTTTGGTTCCCATTTTGTATCTTTTCTCTCCTTTTTCGTCTTTCTTCGTCTTTCCATCTCTGTAATTTTCTGTCTCCCGTTCTTTTGGTTAATTTTTTATTTTATTTATCTCTTTCTCTTTGCTTTGTCTATTGAGATCTTGAGCCCTCCAAGTCTCTCGTTACCCTCAAAAGCACTTCACGTCATTTCCAATGCCGCTTTCATCCCTTTGTTCTTGCCTGTTCTCAAAAAGCTATTTTTTGTTTACTTTCTCTTCTGTGCTCTCAAGCTGGTCAGCATTTCTCGGACTTTATAGAGATACGGGAAAATGCTCTTACGGAGGAATCCTTTGTAAATGCGTGCATAATCACTCCCCAAAAAAATGTGGGAATGAGGTTGCACTTAAACAATATTAAGTGCAAAGAGAAAATTGGCTAAATTATATTATTTTTAGTTTTCACGGGATTTTTTTGGGGGAATTGTACTTCAACTCTAAAGAATTGGAGGCATTCACTCCTTTGAGTTTGTATGTAAGAGTTAATGTTAAATCCTTGACAAAAGTCCTTTTGAATTTTTTTCCTAACTTGTTCCCGCATCCTTTTGATCTTTCTATTGAATTCTGTCTTTGTCCCCATGAAATCCCTCCACGTGTAGAAGAGATTTGTAAGAATACGTTATTTTTCTATGGAATCAACTAAAAAAAATTTGCCTCTGTTGACACACGTGTTGAGGCCAAGGGAATAAAATTTGTGATGGGTACTTGGACTAATTCTAGCTGAGTCCTTGGGGAAAGCAAACTTTCTCCTTATTTTCCCCTTATTTGTTTGTACATCTTCTCCGTCAACATTTTGAAATCTCCCAACTTTAGCTTTTCTCCAGAATGGATTACCCCCACGATTTTATTTTGCTCAAGAAATTTCAAGCATGAAAAGCACTTTTTCCTTTAGATTTTCCTGGGAAAAAGCACCTTTTAAATGAAAAAAGGATTCAATGGAGATTTCCCAATTTCTTCCACCCACCAATTTCCCATATTTTCTGCGGATTTTTTATTTCTAAAAAAGAATTTGGCCCCTAGATAATTCCAACGGTGGCTATCTCCGATATTTTAAATTCCTCCCTTTTTTGCAAGACTACCCCCAATATTTTCTTATTTTTCAACTTTTTTTTTTGTTATCCCCATTCATAATCCCAACTAAAGATGTTTTGAAGGTGGCGGGATATTTAAAAAAAATAAAGCCTTATCTCCTTTATTTGTTATGCCATCAAGTTGTGTTCAAGCACGGAGATGCCATTATGAGACAAATCGCTCCATATGAAGCGGCATACATTTTCGGGATTTTTTCAAAGAATCCACGCTTTTTTTTGTACCAAAACAAATTCCACATGTATGTAAATGCTCCTATAAATAAGTCCCGTACATATACTACAGCTCCATTTGGGCCATAAACATTACGTGGCCGGGCTTGGAAATTTATGGAAGATGATAGGGAGAGCCTTCCAACACGAGGTCTTGCATTCTCCTATTCCTATATGTATGTATATCCATATAAAAAACTATATAGACCTCACAAATCTCTTTATATACGTACCTAACACATACCGTGGGTGTAGAGGAGATATGGCCAGTGCAAGAGAACAAACAAGGTTATCATAATTTCCCTTGTACCAAAAACTCCCGTGTATAATACTAACCCATTTTAGACAATCTCTTTCTTTCTCCCTGTAATATATTCCAACGAGATAAGGAAAAAGGGACTGTATGTTAACGTACAACAAACACAATTTGCATTTCTACACACAAAAACTGGCGAAAACGATACTCATGGACTTGCTGCAGAGGGAATTCTGCAGGACACTACAGCATACGCATTCACAGATGTGCTTTGCCCGGGTTGAAGGGAAAAGGCTTCCTTTCTGGGGATGAGGGAGAAAGGCAGTTTCATCCATTAAAATGGAGAATTTACTAGTCCTCGCAAAAATATAGGGGAGAGGGGAGGGTTGAGATTATAAGGGACAAACGTTGGAGTTAGGCAAAGAGAAATGGGGGGGAATCCTAAAAATAGACAAAGGGACTCAAAACGACCTTAACCCTTGAATCCGCCCAAACTGGAACAAAGGTAGAGCCTTATTTATAGTAGGAGAAGCACATTTGGAAGCAGAAGAAATTGGAATGCAGTTAAATGAACGAATCTAAAAGAGAGACGAGAAAGCAACTTAGAAAATGGAAGAGAAAGTATATGACAGTAAACAAAGAACAAAATGCGGAGACAAAGCGTGAAAATTAAAAGGAGCATATGAGACATTGAGAGAAACAGGAAGACAAGAGAAGAGAAAGGAGAACTGGAGAGGAGGAAAACCGAGAGAGAGAAAGAGAGAGAAAGAGAGAGAAAGAGAGAGAAAGAGAGAGAAA
>JAQGBT010007681.1:0-10688 GCA_034698585.1 Disparrhopalites patrizii
CGTAAAATCACACAAATTTGTTGCAATATCATTATATAATCTTACAGCATGTGGCGGAGGAAGATGCATCTTGGTGTTATATGGTATACAATAGCTTTAAATTAAAATAGTCTTTCTAAATAACTAAATATCGTACTTTCCATATCGTTTAATAGGCGTATTTCCAATATAGCCTATTGTAAATACCTTTTTTGTAAATACCTTTTTTGTAAATACCTTTTTGTATAGCATATTTTAAGCAACGTATTTTAAATAGCGTATTTCTATAGAACCGTTTTGTATAGCGTACCTATTGTAAATTGTGTATTTAAAATAGTGCACTTTAAATATTGTATTCTAAATAGGTTATTTTTAATAGCCTATTTTAAAAAGCGCATTTTAAATGGCGTATTTCAATATTTCAAATAGTTTACGGTAAATACAGTATTGTAGATTTTATTATCTCAGTATAAATAGCGTTTTAAATAGCGTATTTTATATTTAAATATGCTATTCTAAATAAGTGCGTGTTTAAAATATAGCTTACTTTAAATATCATTTTGTATAGCGTATTTTTTAAATATCTCCATTTTAAATAGCGTGTTTAAAATAGCGCATTTTATAGGGTGTAATTCAAATAATGTTTTTAAAATTGTAATAGCCCATTTTCAAAAGCGTTTTGAACAGCGTAAATTCCTATATCCTTAGCTTAAATAACGTATGTCAGTTATTCATCGGATCCATCAATATTGATAAACATTATTATTTGTCCTGGAATTGATACAAGTTGCGTTGGGCAAAATTTTATTTCAAATTTTAATTAGCAGACGCGGCTACGGTTATTTGGTATCCACTTGGTTTATGATCACGTTTTTCTGCCATAACCAGGAAAATTTGCTGACTTAATATATCACATGTAGTATGTAACTGCTAGAGAAATGGCCGACTGTGTTTGCTATATGAACTCATAAATACATATGTATTATTCATATAATCTACACCCTAAACTTTGCTCACCTGGGAGAACGAGAGAGCTCCGGTGCCATGTAATTGATTGTTCCAACGCGGGAAGAGAAGGATTTACTAATGGAAGGGACGTCCTTGGATAGCCCCAAATCTCCTAGTTTGTACGTTACCTGAGAATATCACATTTTGAGTTGAGCCAAAGAAATTTTTCAGGCCAATACATACATTAAAACATTGGATAGTGTCTAAGGCTTGCTATATTGAAGTAATCCGAATATCTGTGCTTTTAAATGTGAATTGCATCAAACAGTAATAACTACACGCATTTTGTTTAGATCAACAACGAACCTGTTGATTAGGATTGTGAAAGTGCAGGAGAACATTGGCGGGTTTAATGTCCCGATGAATGATGTTCTGATCGTGCAGATACAGAAGTCCCGCACATAAATCCAGGAGAACAGCCCGGACATCATCCTCCGGCAGCCCGCTGAGGTTGTCAGGTAGCTGGAGAATCCGACCAAGATCGCCGCCATTGCAGAATTCCATGCAAAGAATCGGCGTGGGCAACACTTCCCGCTCTTCCTCTCCGTCGTTGACCATCTTCGGCTCCAGATCCAGTGCCTCCTGCAAATCTGGAGAAATGGGCGCAGCCCTGACAATATTCGGGTGTTCCAACCGAATCATTCGATCCACTTCTTCTTGACACTGCCGACTGTGCTCGGATGCTAATTTGGCATCAGCGGCGTTTCGTGGACGTTTCACTAGGAATCTTTTTATGGCTGGAGAAAATCAACGCAGAACAAAAAATCAAAGCAAAACGTAGCTGATATCCAAATATATTAAACACAGAAAATTTGTTTTGACAATTGCCATTAAATTTTGCAAGCTATGATTGAGTGATTTAATTGAAATTAAAACAATTAAAATTAAAAGTAGTATATAATACTTATATGTAAAAATTTTACTCACCGACACGTTCACGGCTTGTTTTGTGGGCCCATCTGGTGACCATTCCATAGCCACCACGGTGTCCCATTGTGTCTTTGACCCACTGATTTTCCCTTTCCATGATTACTCTTTTAACAGAATTAACTACCTTATCTATGTTTATAACACGTAATTTCAGCTAACTAGCTTCTATATGTATTACATACACCCTTTATCTATATGTAATATTATATTAAACTGAATAGCGAATTTGTTTTTGATATACAAATTAACAAATTAAATTTGCGTTACTGCATGCTCCGTTATAATTCTAATTAACGTACGTAAACGACGAAAATTGGGAAACTATGCTTATATGTAAAACTATAAATACAAAATACATCGTGGCACAGCCCACACGTCTTCTCCAGCTGATGGGATTGGAACTGAATTCTCAAGCCTGCATTCACCTTCAACCAGGAAAGGGTCCAGTGAGTTTAAAAATAAAATCTAAATTTGAAGTTCCCTTCTATAATAAGAAAGAGAGGGGAAGAGAAAGCCTTGGAGATGTCCTACGACAATCCAATCATGCATTCCCCTTAACCCTTTCTCTAAATATTCACTGTTACCAGCAGCTACGTATAAGCTAATAATGTTTACTGTAACGTACAGGAATCTTTTAGGTGGTGGAAATGATAAAAACAAATAAAAGTAAAAAATATATTCATTGGAGTCTCTATAGGAACATCAAAGGGACAGACGAATAATGCTGATATCGAGAAGTGTTACACAGAGAACATGAATAATTTTGGGGCAAAATGATGCTAAATTACACAAATCCCATTTTAAATATATTTAAAATTAAGGCATTTGCACTGGTTTTAATGCAAATTGCAGAATTCTATTTGAAACTTGAGGATTTGGCTTCTGAGCGGTGTGAAGTTTCATCATTTTGACCCCTCCGAAAATGAATGTTATTTATAGGGAGCTTCTAACACATCAATTATTATATAGAACAAATGCATAATGTAAATATACATGCATGCTACGGCGGAAAGATAAATCTTGTTCTACGAAAAATGCCGGTATAAAGAGGCTTGTTATTACTCCTGTTAACGTGCCCATTAGAGATGTTCATAATGAAGGCAAATTCCTCGGGATCGAGCTAAACTCTTTGACGATGGAGAAGAACGGTATATTATGAAGAAGTTTTCTGTATATAAATAATTAAAAAGTTGGAAATAGGTACTAAAGGTTTGTGAATTATTAAATCCTACAATTGATAGAATCCAAAACGCTGCCTAGAAAGGACATAATTTTTTTCAAGTTTCAGCCTTTCACATGCTCCAAAATGTGGGTTCCGAAAAGTTCAAAACTGCTCCAGCCTAAAGCGTACATTTAAAAAGGATAATGACTATAGTTTGGCTGAAATATATCAAGTATTGTGCAGTCGCATTCTAGGCTAGCTTTTGCTTAATTTGTTCATAAAGTCCCAAAAGCATATGGGGCACGATGGGCGTGGGGCTTGCTACTTAATTTTTTTTTGCGCTCGGTCCAGTCCTTGCTTTTTGTCAACGATATTCACGGTAACAGGCCGGTCCGAGCTCGGAGACATGATAACTATTGTTTTATTTTACTGCCAGTTGCTTTTTATCCTGAGCAACCGTGGCCATGAGCGAAAAAATTTGTGGTTACCAGTTTGGGCTAAATGAATTTATTTAACCGCTTTGACTTGATCAATGATTCAAGAACCAAGCGGTAAGCTACTTCTCATGGGCGTGTACCGTAAGAATTTTCATTTATTTGTCTCTTATATTTGCCTTTTCTTGCGTCTTATTCAACCACACACGCGTCAACCATCAATTAAATTGAATACAATACTGATGGCATCCATGTTCATCAAAAACAATTTCCAGTTTTTTTTCCACTTAAATATCAACACCTTGCATGATTTATCCCTTTCATTTCCTTTGGGTCTATACAAGATATATTTCTTGATTAAAAGCTTTTAATTTTGACTGACAGAGAGGCAGACCTCCAAGCAGTTTTCTAACAAGTAATGGTTACCAACTGTAAAAACAGTTGGAACTTGGAAATTTTTCCACACAGGCACAATGTTGGGTAACTACCAAAAGTAGCAAAAGTTCGTGCCAGTTCGATCCACAACACGAAAGAAAAAATTTCAAAAAATTTAATTTCGAAAATGCATCAAAGGAGGGACCATTACTACAGGAAATTTTCTAATGTGATTTACCATTACAAACAGTCTCGATTTTGGGATCAAAAATGCTCAACGTTGATAGGCCTATAAGCAGACACCAAACTCCAAACCATATAATTTTCATAATTGTCTTCAAATTTCCTAGTTCCAACTGCTTTTACAGTTGGTAACTGTTACTTGTAAGTGAATTTGACTATAGTTAAGATTATGCTTTAGCTTCACCTTGCAAGTATTAGCAAGACTCGTAGAGCTTCAGCAAATTCGTAAATTCATTCGCACAATATAAATAAAATATTTTAGTAACATTTGGAGGAATTACCGAGGTTGGATAAATAATAGACTAACAATAGATATTGAACACGGATAAAACATCTACAGTATCCATTTAATCGCTCTATCACAAAATAAATAATTTCTAAAATGCTAAAATACGACCAACTGCTCCCAAATTTGCATCTCTTCCGACTCTGCTGCTGGCTAAATTTATTCCCTCTTCTATGCAATTTCACGCGCAATTCCTGCGCAATCACCGAAGCCAATTGGAAAAAGAAGATACAATATGGTCGAATACTAAAAGTATAGCCACGGCTCACAGCTTATTCTTATGGCTTCGATTCGGCACCATGTTTCTCACGGAATACCAGCTGTACTACATCCCCATTAGCTTTATGACTGCAGTTGGATCTTCAGCAATGATTTATTCGAACTGGCTCACCTTCGAACACCATTCCTTGGAGCATCATTCTGGCGTCCACGTGAAGGTCTTCGGGGAATTTTTCAAAAGCATTACTACAACAGGCGAGGTTTACTTATTTTTCTCAATACCATACAATACATTTTGCATCCAGCCTCGTAATGCTGGATGAAGGAATAACAACCAAGGTCAATCAAAATAAATATTACATTTATAGGCAGAAACCACACGGGCAATCGGCGATTCGTGGTTTATTTCGTTTATGCACATTTCAGGAATTCATCATCCTGATACTTCCCATGTGCTTCCATCCCATTGTATTAACTATTCCTGTTTTCTATTTTTTCCTACCAATCATGCCAAACTTCCTCATTTCAGTCGTTGCCCCCTCCTACCGAGTTCTTCCGGTGGTCCTACCGCTTTTGGCTTTGGATATGAGTTTCACCATCGTGTGGCTATCTGAAGCCTATCACTCGATACTGCTTGTGATAAGCTTCTTCATCACATTCAACCTGAACGTGGATGCTAGAATACGGCGCCTTCGCTACTATATTTTACATACATATATATACGTGAATAGAGACAACCCCATTAAGCTTTATTTTTCGAAATTTTGGCTATCACTCGAGTAAATTTGACTCCTAAACAATTTTGCCGATCAGGAACAAAAATTCCTGTTTGCACTCCGGATTTTCTCTATAACGGCCCTCCCTTGGATATTTTTCCTTGAAAGGATTTTTCATTCTTGACGTATTACCACTTGACACATAGCGGTTATTCTACATAGCCATAAAAAATAAATACAGCTGCCGTTTGCTACACCATTGGAGCAAACGTCAGATTGCAAATATCTGAGCAAACGTTGCTGAGAGCGCATGTATATACTTATACACGTAGAGACGGATCCAGGAATCCGTGCAATCAATTCATCTTATTTATTTCTCTACATATTCATTTAATTTGTTGTGAAGAGTGCAGTGTCCCACGGTGAGCTCCATTTGTAAAGCAACGGCCGTGCTTCGAGAACTACAGCTTCAGGTGACTTTCTTCAACCACATGTGCGCCTCCATGCTGTACTCCGTCAAGATGTTTGACCTCACATTCTAAATCTCCTCATTCTACTTTGCTTTCCGCTTTCGCCACAACTAATCCAATCGTGGCGGGTTACTGCGTATACGCAGTAACCCGCCACGATTATACTTATACTTATATAACTTATACTTATAGTATAAGTTATATAATACTTATATACTTATACTTATACTTATATAGTATAGAGTATACTTATAGGACGATTTACGACAGATTTCAAAGTAATTTAAAAAAAGTAGTCATTACTGCAGAAGCAAATAATTAACGCATCATTGAATGTTTCATATAACAACCATTTTTCCGCTTCCCTTTAGGGTTGTTACAGCGAGAGTCCACTCTATTTGCGTTTTATTTGAATTCGAAAGTTGATAGTTCAAGTTGATTTGTGCGGAAGTCTATATAGCCAATTGATGGACACGCCGGAGGATGAGATACAAACTGCAGGGGTAAATATCTTGGTTGGATTTTCGATATTTTTAGGACGATAAGCCCAATTTTGCAAAGGAATTTCAAGGAGTTATCGTTGAGTCAAATGTCATTTTGCGTGAGGTATGTACAGTGGATGAGTCTCTTTATAACAACTTTAAAGGGACAGGCAAAAAGTATTGTTACAGAGAAAAGTTGTTATATAGAACATAAAATACGTAGCTTATATGCACTCCGGGCGGAAAAAATAATGTTGTTATATAGAAAAGTTGTTATAAAGAGACTCTACTGTATACGGATCTATGTAGTTCTGGATGAATCCCGATGTTGCTGTGGCTTTTCGAAGACAATGTTAAATTCTGGGCAAGTGTCTTTTTCCAAATGTTAACAAGGGAATTTGAAAGTAAGGGAATTTGATGCTGAAGGCATTTTCTGTGCAATTGTTTATGCTCAAGAAAAATAATGTTTACTGTTACTATATGTATGTTCTGCTATTGTTTTGTTTTTGCAGCTATTGTTTGTGCTTTGAGGTGGCAACAGGAGAACTTATTTGGAAAGATTATTATATGCGGAACATTTAATATGCACAGTGGAGTCTCTTTATAACAACTCTGAAGGGAAAGGCAAAAATATAGTTACAGAGAATAGTTGTTATATAGAACATAAAATACGTAGCTTATGTGTGCGAAGGGCGGAAAGAATATAGTTGTTATATAGAAAAGTTGTTATAAAGAAACTTGTTATGAAGAGACTCTACTGTACACAACATATACGAAGGGATGAAAAATAAAGTTGTTATAGAAAAAAGTTGTTATAAGGGGAGTTGTTATAGAGAGAGTGTCCACTGTATGTACAGGGTGCCAAGAAACGATATAACCCCCCTAAACAATAAGATGCAACAATGCTGCAAATAGACAAAGCATGATTCCCATGCAGACTTCATCCCGATCCGACCAACAATGGCTGTTTATTAGAATCGTTATATGGCGTTTTTAAAAATAATAAAAATCTAGTTTTATTATTTTATTTTTAAAATGCACGTTTCGGATGCAAAATTGTATTGTGAATCCAGCAAAATAAATGTTATCCAGATACGACCAAAATTACGGAAGTTATGGCGGTTTTTTCAAAAAAAAAAAGTTTAAAAATATCTGATCTCTCTAAAAACTTTAATTTTTAAACTTTTTTTTTGAAAAACCTCCATAACTTCTGTGATTTACGTACGTATTTATGCAAAAGAAAAGCTCGTTTTAATCGTGGGGAATGGGCTATACTACAAGGGGAAAGTTTCGATACAAAAGCCGCTGTACGTAGACTGTAAGTCCAATGAGCTGGCGGGTACGCTAAGGGTATTCCGTGGAGTCTCTCTATAACAAGTCTCTTTATAGCAACATTTCTCGGTAACATTATTTTTCCGGCCCTTGGTACATGTAAAGTGGGTATTTAATGTTCTATATAACAACTTTTCTCTGTAACAATATTTTAACAATTTTTTTCGCCCTTCACTTCAGAGTAGTTATACATACATAGAGACTTCACTGTCTATTGTTTTATTTTCCTGGCTGTTGATTTTTGTCGTGCTCGTGAGTCGTGAGAAACCGTGCCTATGAGCGGAAAATTTTGTGAGTACAACTTTGTGCTAGATACATTTAATTAATCGCTTTGACTTGATCAATGGTTCGAAATCCAAGCGGTACAGTCGACTCTCTCTATAACAGTCCCCTGTATAACAGTATTCTCGTTATAACAGCAGCAAAAAATGCTCCCCTCAAAAACTTTCTCCATTTGTTAACATAGAAATGTCTGTTCTCTATAACAGTTTTTCGCCATAACAAGCGAAATTTGATGCTTTATAGGGTGCTGTTATAGCGAGAGTCGACTGTAAAATGATTCCCAGGGCCGTGTACCTCTAGGATCTTCAAATATTTGCGTCTTATCTGTTCCTTTTATTTGCGTTTTAGTCAACTACATAGGTACCAATCTTCAATTAAATTGAATACCATGCTGCAAATACCTGTGTACAGGAAAAACAATTAACGGCCTTCACTTCACTAACATATCTGCACATTGATTGGCTTAAACCTTTCATTTCGTTTGTGTCTACACAAATTATATTTCTTAATTGGAAACCTTGGCTGACGACAGGTAGACTTCCCAAGCAATTTTCTAAGTGAATTTCACTAGTTCCAATTATTTACCATCACCTTCCAGGTTTTATCAACAGTCACAGTTTCAGCATTAGTACAAAAAGAAGCACAAATGATTCTCACCAAAATAGTCCAGGATCATTTAATAGCATTCCAAAATTCAGAGGTTGGTCTTAGCCACTAAAACAAAAATATACAAGACAAAAAATAGATATTTACCACATCAATAGGATAAAACATTTCAGTTTCTACATCGTTTGGATCACAGGGTAAATCATTTCTAAAATGTTAACTTACGAACAATTGCTCCCAAATTTCTACCTAATCCGACTCTGCTGCTGGTTAAGTGTATTCCCTCTTCGATGCAATTTCACGCGCAATTCCTGTTCAATCACTGCAGCAAATTATGAAAAGAAGGTACGCCATCGACAAATCCTGGGCTTAGCCACAGCTCACAGCTGGTTTTTATGGTTTCGATTCGGCACCATGTTTCTCACGGACTACCCTTTGTACCACGTCCCCATTAGCTTTATGGCTGCGGCTGGATCTTCAGCAATGATTTATTCCAACTGGCTCACCTTCGAACACCATTCTGACGTCCATGTCAAGGTCTTCAGGGAATTCTTCAAGAGCATTAAGACAGGCGAGGTCTACTTTTTTTGGTCTCAATACCATACAATAAATTGTGTAGCCAGACTTTTAATGTAGATGAAAGACGTATGACAACCAAACTAAGTTAATATTAATACTACATTTAAAGGCCAAAACCAGGAGGGCAATTGGCGATTCGTGGATTTGTTTCGAGGATACACATTTCATGAATTCATTATCCTGCTACTTCCTGTCTGCTTCCATCCCATTGCACTGATTATTCCCGTATTCTATTTCTTCCTGCCGAACATCCCAAACTTCCTCATCTCGGTCGTTCCTTCATCCTACCGCGTACTTCCCGTGGCCCTACCTCTTTTGGCCTTGGATATGAGTCTGACCCTCTTCTGGCTATCCGAAGCCTATCACATGCTACTACTTCTTGTTAGCTTCTTCCGCACATTCAGCCTAAATGTGGATGCAAGATTACGGCGCCTCCGGTACTACATCTTACATATGAGGGGTTCGGAGTCAAACCTGATTAAGTCCATTGGAATACATTTTACAGAAAGCGCAAAAGATTTAATAACGGTATCAAAAATTGCAAATTGATCGAAGTTTTTGCCATGGGTAAGCCCATCGTGGATAGCCTTACGAGTCTGCTGATTGTCGCAAATTCAGTGGAGTCCGTTTGCAAAGTATCGCAATTTTTGAGGCATCACTTCCATGGACTTAGTCCGTTTTGGCAACAAAATAAGAATTTTGTCATAATATTATGCATACAAACCGGGAACAGAGCAAATTTCTGCACATGCCAACTCTATTCCAGTTGTTATATGGGAAGAGACAGTGGAGTCTCTATAACAAGTCTCTTTATAACAACATTTCTCTGTAACCACATTATTTTTTCAACCCATCGTACATGTAAGGTGCATATTTAATGTTCTATATAACAACTTTTCCATGTATCAATATTTTTTGCTCTTCCCTTCAGAGTTGTTATATAGAGACCCACCTGTATTTGGAACATTTAATATGTATACATACTACATACATATACGATTAGCTGAAAAATAAGGTTGTTATCAGGAGCGTTGTTATAGAGAGAGTCCACTGTGTACTTATACAAGTACAAACGAATCAAAGAATTCATGCCATAAAATGATGGTATTTCTTTATTTCCATCCATTTAATTTGTTGTGAAGGGTGCAGTGGCCCACGTTGAGCTCCCTTAACAAAGGAATGGCCGTTCTCCGGGAACTCCGGCTTCAGGTGACGTTCTTCAACTACATGTGCGCCTCCATGCTGTACTCCATCAAGATGTTCGACCTCACATTCTCCATCGTCTTCTTCTTCTTTGCTGTCCGCTTTCTCCACACCTATCCAATGGTGGCGGGTCTCTCCGGGCTTATCGGACTCAATTGCACCATGTTCTTCCTCATCATGTTCGACAAAGGATTTCGCATTCCCCACAAGATCCAAGAGTGCAAGAGGCTTATCAGGCAGAAGTCCATTCGGCTACGCCTGGGGTCCTCGGCCTACTTAAAAGTGAATCTTGCCGCAATTCCGGATTCTGTGGCAGTACAAATGGGCCAGTTTCATAAGCTGGAGCGGGCATCCACACCCAATTTTGTGGGCTTTGTGTTTG
>JAQGBT010007682.1:0-10688 GCA_034698585.1 Disparrhopalites patrizii
TTTCTTATTTTCTCTTCTCTCTTTCTTATTTTCTCTTCTCTCTTTCTTATTTTCTCTTCTCTCTTTCTTATTTTCTCACCTCTTTCTCTTATTTTCTCCCCTTACTCTCTCATTTATCCTCTTATTTTCTCCTTTCTCTATGTCAACATTTCTTTTATTCTGTTACGTTCTCCTTTTTCTATGTCAATATTTCTTATATTCTGTTATTTTCTCCTTTCTCTATGTCAATATTTCTTTTATTCTCTCTGTTATTTTCACCTTTCTCTTTGTCACTCTTTCTTCTATTCTCTCTATTATTTTGTTCTTTGTCTCCTTCATGTCTCTTCGTCACTCTTTCTTCTATTCGCTCTCTCTTTTCTTCTCCCTGTCTCCTTTTTTTTAGCCTGTTACTCTTTCTACTCTCTCTATTTTCTCGCACATTCTTCCCCAATCCCTCTGTTCTTGATTTAAGTATCTTCTGCCCTCGTCCCTCCATTCTAGACTATCACCTTTTCTTTCTCCTCCCCCTCTCTGTATGTCCTCTGTCACACAGGCATTTTATTTTACGGGAATAAATCGCATGTGTTGGTGTACACATTGTTTTTGGCAAGGCAAATAAAATCCATTTCTTTGCTTTTACTTGCTTTCTCTCTCACTTCCCCCACGACGGTCCGATATGAAAATGAGCATGGACTTGAGAAGGACATTTTACAAAATGCAACCTTTCCCGTTTGCTACACTATTGTTTGGGGTCACTTTTGTAACGCTTTCACTAACACTTGAGACTTGGACAACATCCCACATCACACGTTTACTTGTCATTAACCTCAAAGGAAAATGAAGGAACAATGTTTTTCGTTGCAGATGAATACGAGATATAAAAGAGAAAAGAGAGAGGGGAGAGAATACTGAAAGCAAAAGTTGTAAAGACTCTGAAGTACTTGCTAAAACCGGGGGTTTATAAGCGCAGATTCTCCTGAAAAATTAAGTTTGGAGTTTGTATGGTACGACAACCGTGTATAGTATGCAATTCGGATATTTAAAAGGCACCACATAATAAGGGTAAGTTTTATCCATGTCCTCCGTTGGAGAAGGGTGAACTGTGCCACTTTCTCCTGACGTTCTTACGTGTATTTGTATGTATGACCACCCAAAAAAAAAATTCTCCGCATGATTCTTCCACAGAAGAAAAAGGGAGCTCGTGCCATAAAAGAATTTTTCTTTTCTGAAAGAGAGAGAGAGAGAGAAGTGCAAGTTGTGAACGTTGGTATTATTACAACATTTCCCCCTACTAAATGCTGCACCTCGTAATACTAGAGAAAATAGTAACCAACATGTGTATATCCAGTGAAATGGTACATACAAGCATGAATTACAATTTTTTCCCTAGATGGCTTAAGTAAGTTTGTGGTTAAGGCCGTCAAGAGTCTTTTTGTCTTAACTTATATAATATACACATTATTTAAATACAAAGCCTTCATATTTCCCCCACACTTACACTGTTGGAGGAGAACCCGAGAAAAAATGGATATTAAAAAAATCTGTAAAAAAAAAGAGTGGAAGTTTCCCATAGAGGGAAACCCCCGACTACGTCAAATAGTATGTAAGAAAAAGTGAGAAAGAAAAAACAAAAAAGAAAGAGAAGGAAAGAAATACAACAACCACCACTTACTCTTTTCGAAGTGCCTTCAATAATCTTTTGATCTCGCTGGTTGGGACGCCTTATCACGCAATAGCCTGCAAAGCAACAACAACACACTCATATTAGAAGGGTAGGAAAAAAAACTACCATGGAAAACAGTGGCAAGGGAATAACATATTATTTTTTACTACTACAACAGACCAACTTGCACCATGAACCTTTTTACGCAACCACCCCGCTCCCACATTTTCTTGGGGTCTTTTTCTTTGTACATGGCACACATTATACAACATTTATGTTCGTACCCAGAAAAAAAGACTCATGCACCACTTCGTTCCACGCGCGTAAAACTGTGTCTACCACCCCTTCTTAAAGGGGTGTGAGCTCCCGTCGGAAGCCATGACATTTGATCAGTGTAATTTAAGCCAGTACACGTGACAAAATCTGGTGATTGTCTCTTCAGATTCCTCTTCTCCAATGTGTTGAAAATATTTCAATAGTAAATCGGCTCAATTTTGCAGAAAATTGTTAAATAAATGGCTAGTCTACCCATTTATTTACCTTAACCTAAACTTAACCTAACCAAACCTAACCTTAAATAAACCTAAGTAAAACCTAACCTTAACTTAACCTAAGTAAAACCTAACTTAACTAAAGCCCAACTTAAACCTAAACTTAGCCTATCCTAACTTAATTTAAACCTAGCCTAAATCCAACGTAAACTTAACCGAACCTTAACCGAACCTTAACCTAACTTAAACCTAACCTAAACTAGCCTAAAGATAAACTACAGAAATTCATTACTTCATGTGTGAAATCGTAAGGGAATGAATCTTACATGTATGTATATACTGTAAGAATATGTGTATTAGATATATGTTATATAATATAATATAAAAAGCGTCAGAATATCATGTGGACACACGTAGTTAAAAAAGTAGGGTACTTTATTTGATAAAAGCTTACTCCATGGACAGGTAAGATTTGTAATTTGTAATTTAGCTTAGCCTAAAGAAGTGCGTAGATGTATCTCCTGCTTTTAGTATTTAAGAATTACTCCATCTTTATAATACATGTAGCTACTCTATAATACATATGGTATTCTTATGCTTTTCATATATTATTGTATGTATCTAATGCATATATTCTTACAATACATATACATATGTATGTCCATATTAAAGCAAGTAAATATGACCATCTCCATGAATTTGGAAACCTTTCCCCATCATTGTCCGCAATTAGTTTAAATACCAAAAGTGTGTCTTAAAGAACAATTGAGATTTTTTTTTTTTACTAAAGCCAGTATCACTCTCAAACAATTTAGCTCCTTGTTCTAAGTGAGAAAATCCCATTTAAAACCAGTGAATTGTCCCCTCTTGGGGCCAAATTAGCAATCGACAATGACTTTCCACGGCACCTGTACCGCCTCCGTCGCTAAAATGTAGAGGAACTCCAGGGGAGGCGGTTAAAGAATTACGCGAAAAACAATTATTAGACCAAGAACACGACCGGTAGTAACAAGGAAAAGTCGGAGGAAATGGTTATTGCTACTCCCCGTAGAAGGACATACCACTTACACCCTCGTACAAGAAATGTAATCCAAGAATTGTAACCATTTAGTATTTCCTTTTTCATACGCATTTATTCCCCCCTAAAAATAATCCCTTCAACAGTTCAACAACCCAGGTGTTTACGCAAATTTTTGTAGAGTAAAAAAAAAAGTAAGCTGGAATAATTGGCTGGTATAAAACTGAAAATAAATAAAAAGAAATGAAAATAAATACAAAGAAACCTAATTATTCTCTAACACTAACCTACATCTGGCATCTGGCAAATAATACGCACGTGGAAATGATTGAAAAGTTTTTTTTTTTTGAAGGGCACTTTCCACCTACGTCCCCGCAATTTTATAGGATTTTCTATCTATAGTACGACGGAAAAGTCCACCGGCATGATGACGGAGACGCCAAAATTAGACGGTTCATAGGAAGAAAAAAATATTAAGACATGCAAAAATTACACCTTTTACCGGCTATTTTTAACCATGGGAGAGAACCCTTCTCCCTTTCCTCATTATTCCCTATAACCAACATACTATGTATTCATCCAAAAAATAAGTGCTCAGCATAATCTTAATACTAAAGCACCTCTAACCTTTTCTTCTATTTTAATACTTTTACTACCTCCAAATGTTTCCGTCCAACAAGGGTGCTAAGGTGATAACTAGTTATTTGATACACCTACATACATAAATATGTCCTTTGGGTGCCCTCATCACCATGACCAATAAGAATTTTGTAGCTACTGGTCAGGTTGACCCAGTGAGTTTTATTTGAGCCATGGTACGTTATACCATAATCTAAATATGGGAATTTATACGACACCTTTCTCTCCCCTAAAGATAATGCGGAAAGGGCCAATGACGCATGCAACAAAACTACCTTTATTTGACCACCTTAAACCTTATGCCCACAAATATACACAGAAGTATATATATACACTCCGTTTTATCCCTATAGTATATGGGTTCGATAAAGAAATACATGATAATGTAGGTAAATAAGGAGGTGGGAGAAGGAGCCCGTAAAAAAAAGAGCTCCCCCGAACTGAAGGAATTTATTGGTCTGAGAAAATAATTATTAATTAGTCATCATGAAGGAGATGATGATTATTATGGCTATTTTGCCATTAATTTCAACACAAGCCCGCAGCTCCCTCACTCCTACTATTACTATTAGCACCATTTATTTTTCTTATTTTCTTAGCGAATCGATATTATAGGGCGACGCGACAATTACTACTATTTATATACAGGTCACACTGTCTATGCTCTGCACCTGGTATGTATGCACAGTGTATTGTAATGTGCATGTACCCATGTAATTTTCGTATGTTGGAGGGTATGTCGGTATGTAGTTCTGTCCCCTCTTCCTCTCCCACTTTTTTCCCATATAAAAAGGCAAATGACAAGAGAAGGATATAACATGGCGATGGCGGAAGAAAAATTGTTTGGTTATGACTAGCCGGCTGAATTTTGTAGTCTTTGGGGTCAATATGCTTTCATAGTAGCGGAAAAGGTGCAACGGAGAGACAACGACAAAGAGGGATTGGTACTGATTTTCTCAATGTACAAAAGTAAAGAGCGTAGTGATGGTAGTAAATTTCTAATACAGTCATTAACACAGTTTTGTTGTCCTTTGTCTCTCGATTTCTCTCTCTGTCTCTAATTTTCTCTCTTTCTCGCTCGCTTTCTCTCTCTGTCTCTGATTTTCTCTCTTTCTCGCTCGCTTTCTCTATCTGTCTCAGATTTTCTCACCTTCTCGCTCGCTTTCTCTCTCTGTCTCTGATTTTCTCTCTTTCTCGCTCGCTTTCTCTCTCTGTCTCTGATTTTCTCTCTTTCTCGCTCGCTTTCTCTCTGTCTCTGATTTTCTCTCTTTCTCTCTCGGTCTCTGATTTTCTCTCTTTCTCTCTCGCTTTCTCTCTCTGTCTCTGATTCTCCTTTTTTCAGTGCCTCTGATTCTCTCTCTTTCACTCTAGCTGTCTCTCTCATTCTGTCTCTCTCTCATTCTATATTTCTTTCTCTCATTCTATATTTCTCTCTCTCATTCTGTCCCTTTCTTTCTCATTCTCTCTGTCTCTCTGTCATTCTGTCCCTTTCTTTCTCATTCTCTCTGTCTCTCTGTCATTCTCTCTCTCTCTCATTCTCTCATTCTCTCTGTCACTCTCTCTGTCTCTCATTCTCTCTCTCTCTCAATCTCTCTCTCTCATTCTCTCTCTCTCTCTCTCTCTCTCTCTCTCATTCTCTCTGCCTCTCTCTCTCGTTCTCTCTGTCTCTCTCTCTCAATCTCTCTGTCTCTCTTTCATTCTCTTTCTGTCCTCCTTTCATTCTCTCTTTCTGACATTAACTTTCTCCGCTTCTCTCTGTCTTGCTCTATCTCATTGCCTCTTTCGTTTTCTCCTTTTCTCTCTGACTCTCTCTGTCCCCCTCCATCCCGTGTATTATTACCGTCTTTTGTTTCCCATGACAAAGGACAAAGTGTCACATTCTAACCCCCCCAAAAAATGTCCCCTCTCTTATAGTTACCCCTACGATTGAGAAGACACATTGTCGGAGTGCGTGGAGGAAGGACTTACAGTATGTACAAAGCTTAGTTTTTGTTCCTATGGAAAGAGCGGGGGGGGGGGAATGTCGTATGTGAGCGGGTAATCATAGGAATGTTAATAATCGCTTTCTTCATCATAATCATCATCATATCTCCCCTACCCCTCCGCCTCAATCTATTTGTTGGACTCCCCTATTAACCCCTCGCACACACATTTGCCTAAATTTGTGTATGTCCCCAAAGTATGAAGGGTAGATATGAGGACGAGAATATTTTTGTATGTTGCGACTACACAAGCTATGTACTATGAGGAAGAGCATGTACCTGTAACGGAATGTGTGTGTAGGTGTACATATATGTATGTATGTACGATTTTTTCGTGTATGACCTTTTTTGCACTTTGGTGAAGAAAATGGATTTTAATGCTACATACCGGTCCCAATGTGGCTCTTATTACGTGGTTACATACATGGTTACATCCCATGGTTCTGGCGGATATACCATAATATAGATATACACGTTGCCATTAGTATACACTACCACGTACATGTGCAGTACCTAGGTGAAAGTTACGGGCACAAAGCGGGTTAAGTACAACTTGGACAAAGGATGCAAAAAACATTTGCCGTATAAACTAACTGTAGGTACATACGGAGTGTATTCTTATGGAAAGTGGAATTATTATAATTATAAGCATTATGATTAAATTCCTTCCCACAGCCTTTGTCCAAAATAAGAGATACGGAAGGTCCAGGTAATATACTGGAACGGTAAAAAGACAGCTTTTCTCGGGTTTTAAACGGAACAGGACCCAAGGTTTATTATCCGCAGGGACAACCATTTTATGCTTTATTTTCAAAAATAATTATGCTTTCTGCCAAAATCGATTATGCTATTTTTATTCTTTTAAAAATTATGCTTTTTACAGACTCATTTTTAAAATTTTACAAAACGTCCCAATTATGCGGGTTTTGCCCACTGAAATTGTTAAATGGTCAAAAATGGTAAATTTTAAAGAATATGTGGCCGAAAATTTTCATTTTCTGGAACCTTGAGAATTTTTCAGTCATTAATTACCAAGAAAAACGAGAGAAAAAAGAATTAATAGTAGCTACTCCGTCGGAAATTTTACTTTACACATCAAAAGTGATTAAAGAACATGCCGTTATAAAAGTAAATCTATAAAATTTCCCACGAAATATTGACTTGTAGGGTTAATTGTCGGACAATAATGCCATTTGAAATGAATTATGCCTTTTGAAATTGGTTAAGATTATTATGCTTTTAATGCTTTTTATGCTCTATTTTTTTACGAAATCATAATGTCCAAGGTACCTAAGATGCATTTTAACTATAGACATTCGGGATATAAAGTGACACTTTTACATATATGCTTTTAATGCTTTTGGTTATCTCTGATTATAGGGAGTGTCTGGGTGTTGCGCTTTGATTTTGTCATGGCTGATAATGTTGATCACTGATTGTTTTTTTTTATCTTACATGGTTACAAATTTTAGGATAATTAAATATTGGAATAATAATAATTAAATATTGGAGTAAGACTTACGTGGTGGGGCTGTGGTGGTGGTAGTCATAGGACGTGCAGTGGTGGTACTCAAGGTGGTCACATCTTCTGTGGTGGTGGTGCCCCTGGAGGATGTGGAGCCTCCTCCGCTCCATTGTGTGGACCCACCACCACCATGATAATTATGACTATTTACATTACTATTACTATCTATAATATTCCTACTGCTGGAAGTCTCTCCTTCGGTTGAGGGATAAATACTAACAAGGCTGGTGCTTGTGATGTGTCTCCCCGTCACCGTCTCTGAGGAAAGAGTCACGGATTCGGTGGAGGCATGATTCAAGGTTGACGTCGTCCTGGGGGGCACAGTGGACGTCGCGATTGCCTTCTGACGAATGTATTCCTTTTGAGTATCAACTGGAACAAGATGAAAAACACATTATTAGTACATTTTCTAAAATGTTAACTCTCAATCCTACCCTGTTTTATCTCCAAAAATTCATTCTCTCCGATCTAAAATCCATGCGAAATTAAATTCATTTTCTCCTAAAAGCAATGCCTGGGGTTGACCCGGTACAATTTTCGGTGGTAAATTGTCTTTCTGGCTCCGAAAGTATGTTATTATGATGCACTATATTATTATTATGTATTATTATATTATATTATGATATTATTATTATGTATTATTATATTATATTATGATATTATTATTATGTATTATTATATGATATTATATATTATATTATTATTATGATGTTAATATGAAATCATATGATTGTTGTGTTGTTGTGTATATAATCGCCTCCATATCGTTACCCATATTTCCCATTGGGTATTTCGCATAAGAAATAATAGTTTCTTGGACGTTTAAAGTCATTCCCAATGACTTTGACTGTTTCAAGAATCCGTTGCAGTTTGCAGAAATTATTATTTAATCATATTTTCAAAAAGGTGTGAAACAGCAAGGAGCTATGGGAGGTCGTATAGCTGTAGAAATAATTAAAGCTAATTCCAGTTGTTAATTATCTCGAAAAAGTTTGCAAATACAATATATTTAATATATACATATATATAATCTCCTTGTATGTCTTATTTTTCCCTTGAAAAACCGACTAAACTTCCCAAGAAATTATAGTACCACTATCTATATGTGTGGCATGATGTTTAATGTAGTAAGACTCAAGAAATTATTAGTAGTATGTTTTTTTAATGTCAGAGAATAAAATACACCACCATCAGAATGAGAGGGAGCATCAGAGTAGAAAAGGGGGAAAGGGAGAAAGTTAAATTCATAAACTTTCTTTTACGCCCTCATACACATTCTTGGATGGAGCACCTGCACCAAAACAGCAAAATCTAATGGTGATGGTGTGGGATTTGCCCCACATTTTACTCCCTTCCATTTCTCTCTACGGGTACAAGTTAAATCGGTATATAACTGCATGTTGTATTAAATTGTTTTATTGAAACAACGTCCACATGTACAAATGTCTCTTTCCCATATCCCTGTTTTTGTGTGTCCTACTTCTGTCTATTCTGTCTTTCCCTCCGATTATTTCTTTTTATTGTTTCTCTCCTATTTCCCGTTTTGTTTGTACTCATTACTGTCCTTTCTAATTGAGCCTATTTCTATCCTTTCTCCGCGCTTATTTTGGTCTTTAATTCTCTGTTTCCATCATTTTTGTGCTCTGTCTATTTCTATAATTTTGTCTCTTTGTCCGTTAATTAATTTCCGCCTCTTTCTCTGTTTAATAATTTATTTCACTTTATCTCTTTCGTAATCTCTATATCTATCCTTTTGTCTCTTTCTCTAATGTCTCTCTCTTCATTGTTTTTCTGATTTTAGTGTCTCGCTTTTTTGCTGGTATTTTCACTTTCCCCTTCCCTGGTCTTCATTGCAGGGTGCAAGTCTCGCTTTCTACCTTTTTTGCTTCACTGTCTAAAGCTCCATGCGTTTTTGTATCACTTCCTTCACATGATATGAATGAAGTGGAAAGAATTGGAGAAAAGTCCAGCCATGATGGAATTGGTGGATAAAATTCTCTCCTGTTTTTTGTACTCAAGTTATTTCTGCATACTTTTTTTTACCTACCATTTTCATCGTGGACAAAATGCAGTGGACGTAGAGTTTGCTTTTACGCACACGTACTAAAACATACGCACGCCACAACCATAACAATTCCCACAGTGGGCAAAAGATATCGTCAAAAGAAATATCATAAAATTCTTATGCCCGTCCCGGTACAAATAAAAGAAGGGAGGGCTTCCTGCACTGGTACATTTCCTATATAAAATGAGTCTCCCATTTTTTTCTGCTAATAATATTAGCACAGCTACTTACAACTAAGACACGCCACATGTACACGCCGTGTGTGTACTGCAGTCTACCCTCTCTATAGCAACAGCCTGGAAAGCAGCTAATTTTATCCATTACACATGGACAAGAGCCGTTATAGAGAACAGGGATTTCTATGTGAACAATTGGAGAAAGTTTTTGAGGGGAGCATTTTGTGCGGATGTTACAGAGTGAGTAATGTTATAAAAGAGGCCGTTATAGGGAGAGTCGACTGTGTCTTTTTGTATGGATTGATGTCCTCCTCAAGAAAAATGCTTGTCCCACTTTGATCTACAACTCGAATTGAAAAGTTCAGAAATCAAAGTTTCAGGATGGGACAAATTTTTGGATGGGATTTAACACGAGAATTAGTTCCACTTTTCATTGTGAGAGACTAAACCCTGTACCGACGGTACGTTTGAATCTTGGAAGTATGCTCATAAGCCTCTTCCAGTCTCAACATAACAAAGGATGTAATAATATAAGTCCTCCTTTGTGTTACATGTGGTGTTTAAAAAATTTGAAAATTTCTAAAATTCCAGTTGTACGTACAACTGGCACAAATTTGTCTCCATTGAAACATCCCTTGATTAGAGGTCTATCCAGGATAAAAGTTTGGTACAGAAACGGTTCTCACATGTGGCGTGCGTTTTATTTGTTAGTAGGAGCCGTAGTAATAAAGAGTAGTAAAGGAAAGAGAGAGAGAGAGAGAGAAAGCAAGAGCTTTTTTTCCTACTTTGGTATTTGTGTGCTTTTAGTAGTCGTTGTAGTACAAATGCATATGTACATGGATTCGTAGCAATATTTTCGTGAATGAAAACTATAAATTACCAACTCTGTCTGTCAACTTGTAATCATGGTTGGTCTCCCTCTCTTTTGCCAGCTCTCTATGCATTCATCCGTGTATGCACGTCGGTATGCAGTAGTAGTCGTAATGGCTGTAATATAATCATAATGGAAAAAAGCAAGTCTCAATGAAAGTCCAGGGAGAAGAGAGCTGAGAGAGAATGACCAACTGGCATGTTATTCACATTAACAGTTTTCCCTCTCTCTCTCTCTCTCTTTCTCTCTCTTTCTCTCTCTCTTTCTCTCTCTTTCTCT
>JAQGBT010007683.1:0-10687 GCA_034698585.1 Disparrhopalites patrizii
ACACGAGAAAACGTAAGATAAAAAAGTGATAAAATCCATGACACGAGAAAACGTAAGATAAAAAAGTGATAAAATCCCTGACACACAAGTATAAATAAGACAAAAAGTGATGAGATCCATGATAAACGAGAAACATTTATCTATTGTTAGATAAAAAGTAATCAAATTCCTGAAACACAAAAAAACGTATATAAAAATGTAATGTTATAATTAGAATAGTATATTGATTAATATACTTTCTACTAATCAATATATAAAAATGTAAGGCCAAAAGTGATAAAATCTATTACACACGAGAAAAAATAAAATAAAAAGTGATAAAATTCAGGAAACACTGACAAACGAAAAAATGTGAGGCCAATAGTGATCAAATTCAGGAAACAGGAAAAAATGTAAGGCCAAAAGAGATAACATCAATGACATTCGTGAAAACGTAAGTGATACATAAAATTAAAAAAACTGAAAAGAAACAGATTAAGAACTACGTATTGAGGGACAAGTTGGAAAAACAAAAAGTAGAGAAATAGATGGAAAATCACGGGAAAACATTGTAGAAAATACTAAAATCGCCAAAAACTAGCAAAAATGGATGCAAACTTCAGCCTAAAAACGCAAACTTGTGAAAACTTGCGAAAAGGGAACAGGAAGAAACAATGGCCTTACAAAAATGAGAAGGGCAACATACAAAAATGAACAGAAAAAGTATGTCTTAAAAGGAAAGAAAATAAAGGAGGAATAGGCACCCGGAAAGTAAAAAAAAAAAGTACAAGAGTTAACGAGAAAAAAGGAATATCGCACAAGAATACAAAAGGGAAATGCCCTAAAAAGTTTTTTGAGGGGTTAACAAAAGAAAGGCACTAAAGCCTTAAAGAAAGAAGCATAAATCCAGCTGAGCGAGTCATTTATCCTCCTTTTTTTTAATTCAGTCAAAGACCATTTCGTATGAAAACTATGGGAGTAAAATAAGTTAAAAAAGGCCCTGCGTAAGCTATTATTCTATAGCGAGAGAAAGTGTAAGAGGGACATCTAGTACAATAGTCGGAGAGGGCGAGAAAGAGAGAAAACAGATGTATTTCTTTCACAGATTTCATTAAAAAACGTCCCCCAAAAAAATTACATACATTTGCTCCCCAGAAAAACGTGATGCCATCCCCTCTTTTTACATTACGTGGCTGGGCTGGCTACTTTATATTTGGGAAAGCGACGAGTGTCTTGCATTAGAAGAAAGTAATTAGTATTTTCTCCTTTCAAGAGTATTATTCCCCTTTTTTATTCACCGTGAATTCTTCAAGCCCAGGATGTTTTTAAATTTTGGAATTTTTTCTGTGGGGAAACAAGCATGTGAAAGATTTTAAATGGAAAGGCATTTTTTGACCGAAAATGATGGTAATTTGGATCATTTAACGGGAGATCAAATAATTATTAGAAAATTTCCCCTTCAAATATTAGTAAATTGGATATTTTTTCTTAAAATGAATCCAAAATATTGCATTTTATATGAGGTCACATTACGGGACGAGTAATGTACATTTTCGGGCAACGAATGTCCGTTTACGGAACCGGACAAAGTACATATAAAATTCTTTTTCAGGAGGAAAAGCTTTTTGAGTCATAAAAACAGAGGGAAAGGAAATAGTTGAAAAAAACCAGTTCTTAGCATGTGTGGACACTTTGAATTCGCTCGTTGAAAATTCTATTCACATAAATGGCTTCCTCCCTACGGGGTCCAGCCATCTCCTTGATACTTTCTCTTCCCTGGAACATTTTAATTCCAAAAAAAAAACTTTCTTCGGTCCAGCGTATGAAATAGTTTTTTTTTCCTTTTGGAAATGCTTTCAGAATACTTGGGAGCAAATTCAGGGGACGTTGCTAAGGGAATTGGAACTTTGAAAAAATTACTTTGACTTTTGATCACGCCTGCCTTCCTCCTTGGTGTGATTTGTTTTTAAATTTTAGTTCTGTCTTCATTCTCATTTTGAATGATATTATTATTGAATTAACGCAGCCATAAATGAAGGATGCAAATTCTAAATTAAATTCAAATTTTAAGACGGTACAAAATGTTGCTGTTCTTGCTGCTAGTTTTCTGTCCAATCTGATGCTAAAACACATTACGATCCTACTCAATCTTGATTTTAAGAATTATATTTGACTAACAGCTCGAATTCGTAGTTTCAAATGTAAATAAAATCACTAAATTCTCAAAATGATATTTCAAGGATATTCCAAAAAAATCTTTCCACTTTGTTGTGGCTTAGTCCAGAAATAATAAATTTAAATTTAAAAAAGCCTCTTTTTGCAGTTTTTTATTGCAGTTTCAATACAAAACCAGCATCCACGCAGATCCAACAAGAATTGGTCTAGTATTAACCCTTTTTTCTGCGCAAAGTTACATTTTAAATTGGACATTTTTTTTTACTATTTTTGGACCTTCGCGCAAAATAAAACCGCCATAAATTAGACAATTCTTGTCGGGTCTGAAAACAACTCCTCTTTAATGGATCCGAATTAAAATTCTGCGCAGAATAAGGACTTGTTCATATGTTTATTATTTCGGGGCTAGTCCACAGGAACGGGGAATATTCTCCCCATTTCCCGGAAATCATTGGCAAGATTTTTGTCAGATGGTTGATTCTCTCCATAACGGTTCCTTATACATTCCTAAATTCTCCCCGCCATAGGAAAATACCGTTATATTAAATGACAATTCCTGGATTAAAAATTGGAGAAAGTTTTAAACGGTCAATTTTCCATCACGATTAAAGTAATAAAACTGTTTTAAAAAATTCACTGTATTCAGTTCGGCATCTAAGAGCTTTCGCATTTAGTCGAAAACAATCGATATGCTGGTCTAACAATAAGAAACAATCCACTACGTGTCAATAAAAAAACTTCCTCATAACGATTCTTTCTATAAATGACTTCCTTATAGGGATTTTCTCTCAATTGCAGGACCAAAAATTGCTTCCTTTAAAAACGTTCTTCAATTGTTAACTTTCTACAATGGTTGCATAGAAATTTCTTTTAGGGTGACAAAAATTATTTTCCTCAAAAAATTCCTCTAATTGTTTATTGTTAAGATGGTTAGAAATTGTTGATTGTTGTTAGAAATGTCTGTTCTCTACATCAGTGGCAAAACTTGCTCTCCGCCGAAACTTTCTCCATTTGTTAACATAGAAATTTCCATTCTCCATAACCGTTTTTCGTTATAACGGGAAAAAAGTGGGGATTTCCGGGGAATCGTTATAGAGAGGTTTCACTTCTCCGTTTAGTCACTACTTTTCTTCTCTGAATATGCAAGATGTACTTGTTTCTCTCTGAATTTTATTGCCCCCTCTACACTTTTGCCAACGCTTCAAGTTTCACCTAAAACATTCTCCCCCCGCCTCCATTTCTTCCTCTTTTGGTATCTTTCCCCATAATTGCAAGGTGAGATTAATTGACTCCAGCTGCGTACGAAGATGGGAGTAGAGAGAAAAAGGAGAAAAAAAAAGGTCCTTGGAATATTTTTTTTCCCTCTCATCTTATACTCTGAGTAAGGGCGAAGACGTTAAAAAGTATTTTATTAAACTCCTAGGAATTCCCTTCTCCATACACTTTATGGTCTTCTTCCCCCTTTTCATACATAAACTCGTCCCACCTTTCCATGTAATAGTTGAGGATATTTTTTTCCTCCTTGTTCTTCCCTGACTGTGTATACAAAATAAATGCAAGTAATTTCAAGGGTTATTGTTGTTGTTTAATGGCCCAATTTTTTCCCTTCTACATCAGATAAAATATGGAGATTTCCCTCCTCTCACCTTAAATTCCCCGGGAGATAATGAAAAAAGGTGAAAATAACGGGGAATTATACTAGACTCTCCAGTATTTTGTAGGCATGAATGTATTTTTGGGGGGGGGGGAGGAGAAAAATAAAATTTTATGTTGAGTTTACTAAAATACTTGGGGTATGCTCAATATATTAAAAATGAGCTTGTCGGTATAGACAAAATGGGAAGGTGGAAGAATTTATATGAATTAACAGCATTTTTTCTGGATGGAATGTTAACTGTACAGCCTCGGGGTTATTTCCATCGTAAATTGCATGGTTTTATTATGAAGGGAGCAACACCAGATAAGGCACATGCTTGAGGTCCCACCATAATTCCTTTCTTCGAAATTGATCCTTATCCGTATAGGCTGACGAAGCTGCTGGGGCTGTGGGGAAAGTCCCAAAAAAGTTCTACTAAATCGCTATTTTCCAAAAATGTTAAGCTTATTCAAAGTGTTCTTGAAGAAAATATAAATAATTGAGCAACCAGCAGATTTAATATTCTCTATAGCTTTAAACCACAAAAACAGGAGGAAATATTTTCCAAAAAAATAAAGAAATTAGTTTATTAATAGCGAATCTGACCAAATCTAATACTCACGTTTAAAAATGATACCAATGCACAAATTGTTACGGGAACAGACTACATCTTTTTACAGAAAATAATAGATCCCCTCAAGAGGATTTAGATTTAAAAACTGCCTAAAGCCTTGTTATGGATAACTCTTGTCATTGTGGAAATGTTCATTAAGCCAATTTTAAAAAATTGCTCACAATCAGTTTCAACGCCGCTAAATGTATTTCAGAGGAAAATATTAGCAGCAGTGCATTAGAAGGTAATGAGAAGATGAATTTGGCAACGATTATTCAAACCGTGACGCCTGAACGTCATAAATACATATCGTCGGTGAAGAATCATATGCAAACATCTCCACCGGGCATTATTAATTCACGACGTGATTATCTCCACTCTTCTTGCGTGCAGTAATTGACTATCTCCAAAAAATAATAAAAACCAAAATAATTGAACAAATTTGTCAAAACGAAGATTATGAGAAATTTTAATTAGGATTCTACCCATATATACTCACTATTCAACGTATGTAAATTAATTTTTTCAAATTTTGTACCACTACAGCCGCGTCTACTGTGTAGAATAGCACGGACTTCATCTCCACCGCCATTGAAAAATTAATTATGGAAATTAACATTCATTGTTAAATTGCTGGTTCTCTATACACGTTTGGTTCGAAAATTTTGGCTTATGCAATTTAGTTCAAAAAATGAAACGTACGATCGGAGGGAAAATTAGCGGAAAGGAACGTATAGGCTCGGCAGTTTGTGCAACGCCCCAGGGCTTCTATTTCATGTTTAACGGACTTGTATCCTTTTTGCACAGACGCAGATTGTAGATGATCACTGCGTAAATTAGCCCTGGGTGGAGATGGTTACATATGATTCTGCACCGACGATGTGTACGTATTTTGCCATTCGTATTAAAAGGTATTTCCGTGGATGCTTCCTTCGTTTCTGAAATTCTACTCCGGAGGCATAAAATTGAAAATATTTCCATAATTTTAAAGTTGTCATCATTCGTAGACCATAATGGTCATTCAAATATATTTGGAGAGAAGGATATAATGATTAACGATGATCTATATTTTTTAAATAATATGTAAACATCATTATATGTACGTATACGTACATTCTAGCCGTATGATTGCATGTGTTTTTGTTTTAGTAATACTATTTATTATGTACGTACATAATGTATACTACCTGATCCAGAAATACTAATAGAAATGTAAGAAATGGCATTATTTTGAAAGGGAAAAAACTTGTTCCTACTTTCTCTTTCGTCCAACTCTTTTGCATGAAAGGTTGAAATTGCCTTGCGTATCTTTTATATGCACGTGTATAAGCATCTGTAGGAGAAGAGTAAAAGCAAACAATGAAGTTATTGTGAAAGTTGTGGAAAAAAGTTTTCCTTCTCGTCATCAAAATGTTTTTTTCTGTGTTACGAGATCCTAGTTTTCCTTCTTGCTGTAGGATCTAAAGGAGGAGATTTGACGAAGTTCTTTTATTGCTTAAGACCTTTCCCATTCATTTTACTTTTATTTTTTATTTCTCCAGCAGTTTTTTCTAGTTAAGACAGAGTTGCATATGTGGCGAGCAAAATTTATGGGGTTTCTTATTTTCTCTGGTAGCTTAGAAGATTTTAATACATGTAGTGTTTACATAGATGATGCAATTAAACGGAATACATAATTTGAAGGATGTTGTAGACAATAATAAATAACGTTCCAAATGGAAGGAAGAATTAGAAAAGGCTATTGAAGGTGAAAGCTTCCCATTTTTATTGATTCGACCCTAAAACATGGATAATTTTTTTGTGGTTGGGAAACCATAAAGATAGTTTTTATGTAAAAATGTGTTTTTTTCTCATCTCTGGGAAAGGGAAGGCAAAGAGTCTGAAGGTGGAGTGCTTTATGATGGATCTGAAATCAATATTTGAAGGTGTCGCCCTGCCTCCATATACGCAATTTTTTTATATCAAGTCAATCCAAAAAGAATTTATCACGCTTCTCCGCCCTTATCGAGACTTCTTTTTCAATGGCTTTGCTCGCGATGATTTTGCAGGGTAAAAAGTCAGAAAGGCTTTTGAATGTTAGGCAAAGTGCAACATGCTTATCTTCCTTCTGGGACATCGCCAGAATTAATTTTGCGGAAAAGCTCTAATATATTTCAACTGGAACGGATTTCACTGGAATCCAAATCTGGTCCTTGTAGCCCAACCTGAAATTCTGGAAAATAAATATTAAACACATAAAAAACACTTTGTATGGCCGTGCTTAAAAGCGTTTGCTCCTCCATTGTGAGACATATCACATCGGATGCACATTACTTCCAGAATTTTATTCAAAAAATTCCGAGAGAAAGTTGAGCCGTTACTAAAGATATGAGAAAATACCTGGCATGATTCCGACGACCTCAATTTAAGGAGCCAATTTTCTTCATGCTCTTCATTTTAAAAAGCGTTTCAAAAATATCTCACCGTTTAAGGAGTCGTGCTACTTATTTCGTTTCGATGGTGGGAGTTAGTGTGTGTTTAAGCTTCATTTGTAAATCCGCTGTTGGAATAAGCATGTATTTGTCTATATTTCTCGTGGTATTTCAATTTTCATTTCACTTTTTCCCCAGCATATTCTAAACGTCTTATTTTGATTCATTCCAGCCTGTCCCCATTTACAAAGTGTCTTTTGATTTAATTTCCTTTGACTTTTTCCTTTTAATTTTGACAGCAATTTGATTCCACTGTCTCTTTTTAACTTTTTCTTTAATTTTCTTCCACCTTCTCTCATTAGCCTCTCCAAATTTCTTCCACCTCTTCACTGGTTTTTCATCAAACTCGCCTCTAATTGTTTTTCAGCTCTTATAGCTTACGTTTTGTCTTACAATTTTCTTCCACCGTTTACCTTTATTTATTTTACTTTTCCTCTTTGCATATTTTCTTTCAACCTTTCACTTTAATTTCATTTGCCTGTCTTCTTTATTTTGCTTATCTTTTTTCTTTCTTTGTTTCCATTTTTTTCTCTTGCTTTACGTCCAATTTTTCCCATTTGTTGCTACTACCATTTTTCTTTAACACTTTCAAATTGTTTGCTTCTATCTTTTCTCTTTAACACTTTCGAATTATTTGCTTCTACCTTTTCTCTTTAACTTGTAATTATTTGCTTCTACCTTTTCTCTTTAACTTGTAATTATTTGCTTCTACCTTTTCTCTTTAACGCTTTCTCTTTGTCTGCTTCCAAATTTTCTGGTTAACACTTTAAATATTTACTCTTGATTTTCTTGCCGACTTTCTCTTCAGTATATTCTCCTTATTTTCTTGCCGACTTTCTCTTCAATATATTCTCCTTATGTTCTTGCAGACTTTCTCTTCAAAATATTCTCCTTATTTTCTTGCCGACTTTCTCTTCAGTATATTCTCCTTATTTTCTTGCCGACTTTCTCTTCAGTATTTTCTCCTTATTTTCTTGCCAACTTTCTCTTCAATATATTCTCCTTATGTTCTTGCAGACTTTCTCTTCAAAATATTCTCCTTATTTTCTTGCCAACTTTCTCTTCAACATATTCTCCTTATTTTCTTGCGAACATTGCTTGTAACATGTTTTTCTTATTTTCTCGCGGAAATTTGCTTTAATATTCTTAATTAATTTGCTTCCTCTTTAAAATGTTCTGCTTATCATACTGAAATACTTTCTCTTTATCATTTCTCCTTGTATGCTTAAACCTTTTTTTATCATTTATTTGCCTCACTTCTCTGACTCCTGTCCCCATTTTTTCTCGCTTTCTCTCTCTCATGTGCTCTCTTTTTTCCCTTTTTAACTTCATTTCGCTTTACAAACAACTGTCGCACTCTCTCTCTAACATGTCTTCCATCTTTTCATTTCATTCCCTCGCTTCTTTTTCTCTCCCAACATTTCCCCCGAATTTCGTTTACCCCCGTTTTGTTACATATCTAAATTTGTTTTCCATGTATGTACATATACATATCTACGTATACATATGTACATACGCACAGGGGTCTTTCTATTGCGTTCATCCATTGTGTAGAAACCATGCTCAGAAATTAGTATTTCACTTTAGCTGGAGAATAAAGCAAACATTTCACCACCCTTGAGGGTGAGTGAGAGAGAGAGCGAGCGACAAGATCTTACTATATTTACCTTAACTCTCCTACTAAAGTGGTGGAGCTCTACTCTCCCTTGAATTATTCCAGTTCACTGGAGACCGTTTACTTTGTAAAACATTGCATCAGCATACACCCTTCCTCCTTGCCCTTCACATTGTTCTTTTTTTTATACATATGCCATTCTGGTTCTAGGAAAAATTCATTTCTTCAGTCTCTCGTCTTATTTTATCCCTTTTTAATGGTTTCTTAACAATTTTCCCACATTTTCTCTCCCGATTTTTTTTCGACTTTCCCCGTCTCACTTTCTTCCTCTGGAACCTACATGAAGCACGTGGAGTCTCCATTTTCCACGGAATTTCCACAAGGTTATGAGTAAAAGTGTGTGGGCGTATGTGGGTAAGACAATGTAAATGGGATCCTCCACAGTGATGGATATCCATTAGTGTAGCGGAGCTCATGAGAGATGGGATGTTATTCAAAGCTTATTGTTGCTCATTAAATCCCTCAGCTGAGATTTATCCCATGTTCCCACACACGATACATGGCATTTGCCGTTCCTCCCGTAATGGATATAGAGGGGAGGCAAGGCGGGAGGAAGACCATTAAGGAACACGTGGAATAATGTGGCACGTTGTCCCAATAATGTGGTCGTAATAATCAAAGAGAAACTCCTGGACACGGAGACGTGCCAATTAATGGACGTATTTCAAGCCACATGAAGACCATTGCCACTTGCGTGTTTGTTCCAGTCTTACTCCGTATTATCCTTGAGAGTTGAGAGAGATGAGACGGGGAGATGTGACATGTTTCTGGTCATAAATTAGATGGAGGACAAGAGAAATTTATACCCCTTCAGCTTTCTCTCACTTTTTCTCTCTCTTTCTCTTTCTCTCTCTTTCTCTTTCTCTCTCTTTCTCTTTCTCTCTTTCCATTTCTCCCTCCCCAGGAGGTATTATTAGGGGAGATGTAAGACAGACAAGTGTGTGATGGGAGCACGGTGACTTGGGGTGGCACACGCTCTCCGTGAGTGTGTCTAACGGAGAGAAAGGGGAAAAGTTTTGACAAGTAACTCAAAGAAGTTTTTAGGACGGAGAGGGGGAAAAAGGAGGGAAATAAGAGGGAAGAGAAAGGAAAAGGCCCTGGAAATTCCATTGGAAAGTTTTCAAACTCTGTAAAATTTAAATGGAGCCACACTGCTGGATGGAAGAGAAGGAGAGCTGGTTGTCCGGAGGTTTGCATGCATTTAAGGAAGAAATGACAGGGGTTATGTGGAAATGCCAGGAATAAAGGGAGGAGAGAGGAATCATTGGGATGAGGCAGGACGTTAGAAGGAAGGAACTGCAGCAGTCTCGGTGGCTCGGCTCCCTCACATAGAGCTTGGCTGTAGGGCAATCTGTTGAATTGTGTTGAGGAAAATTGGCGGGTCGTAAAGAGGAAATGAAGTCACAACTGGTTCTCACAAAAAGTTACACGTACTCGGATATGTAATCACGATTAGACAGCTACCAGTGAGATTCTGACTAGGTGGTGCTACACCATGCTTGAACAAACTGAAGGAACTCCAACACACACATGTCCTCTATTAGACGTGGGAAAGAATGGGGATTCTCCTCACCTCTTAAACGTTCTATAGCATCATGTTACGATCAAAATTTTCACTCCCCACCTTCAACTTCCTCACATTCCGCTGCTCTGACTCTCCCTCATTATTTTTTACAATTTTACTTCCTATTCTTACTAAATTTTCACTGGCTTTCTCCTGCCTCCTTCTGCCTTTGGCACCTCTTGTCTCAGCTCGCTGTCTGTTTGTGGTAACATTTTGTTCTGGGCTTCCCTCAGCTTTTTCTTACTTTCCTAATTTCACCTTTTTCTGACCTTCATTTCTCTTTTCCTAGCTTATAATCCCATTTAATTACCTTTTTCAGTGGCTTTTTTCCTTTTCTCCGGATTTCTCTCTTTTTCCGTTGCTGCTCTTCTTTTTTCGTAACCTAACTTTCTTTTCCCTTAACCTTACTTTGCCTTTCCTTAGTCTTACTTTCCCTTTTTCAATGTTATTCTCTCTGCTCGTTGCCTTATCTTCTACCCGCATTCTTTCTTTCTATGTTTGTAATCTCACTTTCTCTTTTTATATTCTTTATTTCTCTTTTTGTAATCTCACTTTCTCTTTTTATATTCTTTAT
>JAQGBT010007684.1:0-10682 GCA_034698585.1 Disparrhopalites patrizii
GGGCGTTTCTACCCTTTCTCGCCTTCCTCTTCCTTTCCTCTCGTCCTTGTCCATTTCATTACGCAGCCTTTGTCTTCCCGTGTTTGTCTATTTTGTTGTTCTAGATCTTTTTTTCCTTGCTTTTTCTTCCTTGTTGTGTCCCTTCTTTTTCTGTCTTCTCTAATTTTTTTCCATTTTTTCTTGAGTTTATCATTATCTTTAATTTCTCTGGTTATATTTCTCTTTTTTTTTGTTTCTCTAATTTTCTTGAGTTTATCATTATCTTTATTTTCTCTGGTTATATTTCTCGTTTTTTTTGTTTCTCTAGTTTTCTCTCGTTTTCTTTCTTCTCTAATTTTCTCCATTTTTTCTAGAGTTTATCATTATCTTTAATTTCTCTGGTTATATTTCTCTTTTTTTTTGTTTCTCTAATTTTCTCTCGTTTTCTTTCTTCTCTAATTTTCTCCATTTTTTCTTCAGTTTATCATTATCTTTAATTTCTCTGGTTATATTTCTCTTTATTTTTTGTTTCTCTAATTTGTTTTGTTTTTTTTCTCTCATTTTTATTTGTTTCTCTAATTTTTTTTATTTGTTTCTCCATTTTTCTCCCGTTTTCTTTCTCTTTTTCTCCATTTTACTCTCGTTTTATATCTTTAATGTTCTCCATATTTCTCGCGTTTTATTTCTCTATTTCTATGCTTTCTTTTTATAATTTTTCCCACTGTTTCCCTTTTTTCTTCCATTTTCCTTCGTTTTTCCCGTTTGCTTTCACCTATCGATTTCCTTTGCTTTATTCTCTTGTCTCTTCCTATCCAATTTCCTCTGTTTGCCTTTTTTTCAACCTTTCCCCTCGGTTTTGCTTGCTCTTTTTGTGCCCGTCCATTTTCTTTGCTTTCTTTTTTCCCTTCTTTTTTGTCTCGTTTTAGCTTTTATTCTTTCATTCTTCTATCTTCTTTTTCTCCCATTGGATTTTCAGATATTTTCTCTTGCGGATGTCTCGTCCTAATTTATTTGATTTTATTTTTTATGCCATTGTTCCCCTCTTCTTTTTTGCTTATTTTCTCTCATTCTTTTTCCTTTGATTTCTCTACTTTCTCTTTTCGTTTGTCTCCTACTTTTTCCCTGGTTTTTGCGCGGTTTTCTTCTCACATTTCCCTACAGAGCTTTTTTGTTTTTCGCTTTCTCTTTCGTAGCATCTCCTGCCTTCGTTTTCTATTTTATTTTTATTTCTTTTCGCTGTCTCTCTCACTGTTTCTCTTCGAGACTGGCGTCTCTCTAGATGTCATTTGCCTCCTACATCATCTCCTAGGCATAGCCTTGCTCCTTCCAATGTCTGCCTTCCCAGCCATTTCACCTCGAAACGCCTCGAGTCTCGGTCTCTTTTACTTGGGTGCCATATCATTGTCATTACTATGAAATGTCTCTCCACTATAGTCAGCCTCCGTCCCAGGTTTTTTGTCCTCCATCATTTGTTTCTTTTACGAAGACAACGGAGGAGGAGGAGGCGGGGGATAAAAGTGCCATGAAAAAAGTTAAATGAGTCACTTGTATGCAGAGAGGAACAATTTGTTTCAGATTAGATGCGCCACGACGCTCCACACTTTTCTTTATTCTGGGTTCTCCATCCTAGTTTTTTTTAATATGTACCCTATTTGGGGGAACACAGTACCTCCGGTGTGTCCAAGAAGATGAAAGTGTCTTTATATCACCGATTTTACGGACATTACATCTACTTTACGAGGCTGGAGAGGTGGAGGGCTGCTCATATTATTCTGTATTCTAATGCGGGAATAATTCTGGGGGTTTTTATTACCCTTGAGTATATTTACGGATGAGCCGTTTTATACACTGATTTTATCCTTTCTCTTGTGAAGGCATTGACTGACTGTGCACTGTTCGTTTTTCCTTGTTTTTTTAAAATTTAGCATTCTTTCTCTTCTATGTTTTATTTTTTTCACGTTTGGGTTATCTCTGATTTTCTAGTCTTTATTTATTATCTCTTTTTAAAAACGTTCTCTTAGTTGTTCTTCATTTATCTCGTTTTTTTTAATTTCTGTGGTTTCCTTTTCTTCATTTATCTCATGTATACAACTTATACTCCTATCATACACACTATACATATTGAAGGGGTGATTTCGCCCAAAATCAATAAAAGCTTAACTACATTTATCTCATGTGGGTCAATTTTTTCTCTGATTTCTGCTTGTTTATTTATCTCCTATTTCAAAAAAAATTTCTAGCTTCCTCTTCTTCATTTATCTCCTTTTTTAGCATTTTTTCTCTGGGTTCTTCATTTATCTCCTTTTTAAAATGGTTTGTCTGGCTTCTTCATTTATCTCCTTTTTTGAATGTTTTCTCTGGCTTCTTCGATTATCTCCTTTTTTAAATATTTTTCTGGCTTCTTCATTATTTACCTCCCTTTTTAAAATTTGTTCTTCATCTTCTTCGTTTATCTCCTTTTTTCAAATGTTTTCTGTTTTCCTCATCTTCGTTTATCTCATTTTTTAACTGTTTCTCCAGTTTCCACTTCTTCGTTTATCTATTTTTTTAATTTTTCTCTGGTTTTCTCGTCTTCATTTATCTCGCTTTTTAAATGTATTCTCCGGTTTCCTTTCTTTATCAATCTCCATTGTATTAATTTGTTTCTCTGGTTTCCTCTTTGTCATTTTTTTCTTCGGCTTCCTTTTTTCCTCTATTTTTCTCTCATTTCTTTTTTATCTAGTGCCTTCCTCATTTTTTCTCTTTTTTGATACTTCTCTGTTTTTTAACTTTCCTCGTCTCGCGGTTGTTTCACGAGCGTCCTTTCTATCCTCTTTGTCAAGCTTAATCTTTGCATAAATCCGTGAAATTATCACTTTCGCAACAAATGTTTCCTCCCGCTCTTCTATGCAGCTCCATCGATTGTCGTTGGAACTACATACTCCAACATTTGTTCCCCTTCTATGTCCATTCGTGTCATGCTCCATCCCTTGTATCCCATAAGACCGAGGTAGCTTTCACCCCCTTTGTCCCAACTTTCTCCGACCTTCTTCCTGTAACTACTTCATATCCAATTTGCATCCAATAACTTTTTTTGTACCTCAAACCTCTCAGGTTTTACCTCATCCTTTTTTTTTCTCCTCCGACCTCACCCTTCTTACGTCAAAGGTTCAGACTTTATTTGGGAAGTTCACACGTCATACGTAATACCCTTGATCTCACTCATTCCACCTGATTACTAATTCATCTCTCCATGCTTCCAACTTGAGTGGTTTTCCTTTCTTTTCCGTCCAATTTTTCCGAGATCTTCCCCAGGCCTTTTTTGGGGGGATCGTTTTTCTTTGCTTAGGTCCTTCTGAAAATCCTTTTTGGGGGTAAAACTACCGAAAAAGGACAAAGTCTGTAGAAATGTACCACTTTTAAGGAGAAAGCTTTTTTTTGGAGGAAGTCTTTTTTCAGGAGAAAGCCTTTTTTCAGGAGAAAGACTTTCTTAGGAGAAAGCAAATGTTTCGAAATTGCTCCACGAGAAAGTCACTTCATCCCATGATTTTCCCCCTATTCTTCCTTATCTAGTGGAGATTTAGAGGGAGGTAAATGTACAATAATGCTCTGGTCTGCCCCATTTTTTGTCCGGGTACAAAAGAGAAAGTAGATGAGATATTTTTGGAGGGAGAAAAAAAAAGTGTCAGGACAGACAATTGCTTTGGTGGGAAAGAGACCTCAATTTTGCCCCATGCTTTCTCCCTCTACGGTCATGGCAATGGTTATAATCCACTTCTCATCCCCACAAAAGTGAGTTATTGTGACGCTATTTCGATTATTCCGTGCATTCTCCCTCCATAAAAAAAGGCGGGGAAAACCTTGAAAAAATGGTTTGATTTACTGTGCCAGTGCGAGGACACAGGAATTTATGGTTGCTTTTCCCCCCTTTTTTTGGTGAAACTTACCGCCAAAATCTCCACATGTTTTTCACGGGTTCCGCTGATTCCGTATTTTTTTGGGTGGTTTAAAATATATCCAAATTCCAATATTTTGTTTGCTGGTTTTATGGCCAGGAAATCTGAGATGATCATCAATACGGCGGTGCTTTCTCCATTATTGCTCTTTTCCGTGCATACCGAAACGTCAAGGAGGGGGAAGAATTGAATTCTTTGGTAGTAAATTTCTGTCTTTTCCCCTCCTCTCCAGGGGAGCTTTGGAGGAGGGGAAAGCATGGAGAGGATGATTTCGGAGGTTTTAGGAGATGGCAAGTATTTCTAGTGTTCAAATTCAGGCATATAAATAGTGAAAGCGGAAGATATTTGTATAGAAATACTTGCCGTGGCTACATCTCATCCGCTGTCATTTTGTTTCACGGCACACTGTCTCTTTACTCGGATGCGAAATGCCAAAGGCAACATTTCTCATTTCCATGGAAGGTTGCCCGGAGAGAAAGTGAGGTGAGACACGGCATAGGTGAAAGTCAAATCCGGGGAAAAGTGATGGGAACATGTAAGCAAAATTCGGGCGGATTTTAAGAGGAGATAACATCTGTCGCCTCGGGGTGGATCAGCATCTGCGAATTTTGGTGAAAACAAGCATGTGTAAAATGCTATATAGTCGCGGGGAAAGTTTTATTAGACGAGGAAAAATTGGAAGACAAATCTGATATTGACACATTTGGAGTGATATAGTGATAGCGATTGAGAGATATTTAATATTGCGATATTTAGATACAATTTGGGATACGGTAATCCTTAGATTTTAATATAGAGGAAGACACAAATAAGGCCAAATTCAGTGCATATGTAAAAAGTCAGGGTAAAAGTGATAAAAACGAGAGGCTATCAACAAATTAAAGTAATGCAGATAAACAAATTAGATGCAACAAATAAACAAATACGATACAGAATAAGATAAAACATATAGATAAATACGATACAAAATAAAATAAAACAGATAAACAATTATGCAAAATAAGATTAAAAAGATAAACAATTGCGGAAAATAAGATAGAAAAGATAAACAATTACACAAAATAAGATAAAACAGATAAACAATCACACAAAATAAGATAAAACAGATAAACAATCACACAAAATAAGATAAAACAGATAAAAAATTACACAAAATAAGATACAACAGGTAAACAAATACGATACAAAAACATGGAAAGGATAACCAGACAAGATAAAAGTAGAAAAAAACTCACTGCGAATGAAAATAAAAACGATAGCCACATTATAAAATTAGGATAAAAGCGATAAAAAGATAAAGAAAATATGATATCATCTAAATGACAAAAAAAGCTAGATAAGTCTAATTGTAAGAAGATAAAGAGAAACAAATTAGATGGTAGTGACAGCTGCATGAGATCACATCCGAACAAATAACAGCGATAAACCGATGACAATGAAGTATAGCACAAATATCATAAAGGGATCCACGTATGCGGTGAAAGTCGGAACAATACTGCTAAAAGCAATAAACATCCAAAAACATACATAACATATGTACATACATCCAAATACGGCAAATATTACAAAAACCTGAAATTGATAACGCCATGTGAAAGTATCATAAATTTCAAATGAAATGGGAAGAAACCAATGTCGCTGATAGCAAATTGAAACTGAGGATGAGGAAGCTCCATAAACAAAGCAGAAGGATAAATATCCACCGATACCTTGTTGTAATTCTCATCCGTATAGATAAAAGCGTAGAAATTGTACAGGGAGGTAAAACTCCAGAAAAAGGAGGCTTTAAAATATCTGGGGAAGGGAGAAGCTTTAAAAAAGGAGGAAAAGTCTCCGTTCGCCAAGTCGTTCTGCGTGATGGGTGATTTATGCGGAGCTAGAAGCTTCTCTTTCCCCTTTCCTGTCACCCAAAATAATAAGTCCTCCCCCAACACACGTGCTCTTTACCCCCTAAAAGCCTCCTCATTTACCTTTATGCTCAATGCTATCTTCCCCAAAATACTTCCCCAAACACGGCCTCAGAACGAAAGTTGAAGAAGGAGAGAAAGAGAGAGAGAGAGAATTGTCGGAATTAAAATACTTGGGCAAACATTGTGGTGGGTGTTTATACACGTTTTACTGCATATGCATAAGTCCCAGTGGAGGGGGGATTGGAGCTTCATTTGTTTTAAAAAGGATTCCCTTATAGAAAGGATGGAAGAGGGGAATTCGAGAGAAAGTTTGCATCCCTGCGAAGTCATAGAAGAGAGAGAGAAAGTAATTTAGTGAAGTAAACCACATCAATGAAATGAGCCTTGCATCCTACTGCATCCTGCTTCATAGAGCAAAGGGCTTGGGAGGGAAAGTATGGGGAGAAAATCCTTGTAGACGGAACTCTTTTGTTCTTTCTTTTCCCCTCCCGTAAATTGTGGGAGCGGGCACAAGTGGCGGGACGGAAGACAAACAATGTGGCTTTTTTCTCTCTTCCTTCCCGTGCTTTTCCTCTTAAGAACTTATGGAATAGTCACCCAGCTTTCACTTGTCGCTTTCTCTCTCTCTCCTTCTTTCCGTCTTTCTCTCTCTTTCTCTCTGTCTTTCTACCTTTCTGTTTTTCTCTCTCCTTCTCTCTCTTTCTCTCTCCTTCTCTGTCTTTCTCTCTCTCTTTGTTTTACTCTGTCTCTATTTCTCTCTCTCATTCTCTGTCTTTCACTCTCACTTTGTTTTACTCTCTCTCTTTCTCTGTCTTTCTCTCTCTGTGTTTTACTCTCTCTTTCTGTCTTTTTCTCTCTCTTTCTCCGTCTTTCTCTCTCTCTTTTTCTGTCTTTCTCTCTCTTTCTCTCTCTGTCTCTCGTTTCTCTTTCTCTCTCTCGTTCTCTTTCTGTATTTGCCTTTCATTGACAGTAACACATGGGCAAGTTTTATTTGGTGGTCCTTGATACTTGGTTCACTTTCTCTTTTGTTCCTTAAAATCTCATTTCCTTCCACAGCTTTCTCTTCATCAACATCTTTTTCAGCTAGTGATTTTCTCAGGAAAATACCTTTCACCTTGTCGTTTCCGTAATTTTGTTTTTACTTTCTTTTACTTTGTCTTTACTTTCAGTTTTTGTCCTATTCCAGTTTTACTTGAGTGATTTTGTTTTTTCCTTAATTAGTTTAACGCCGTTGCGTCTTTGTCTGAAATTTTGTTTGGCATATGCCGCAGCTACCGTTCAGTTGCATAAAACCGTATATAATTGGGGGTATAGTATAGGTACTAGTTTTGGGCTAATTTTTGACAAGATTTCTCGTTTGGTAATTCTCAATGTTGTTAGTTTTCTTTTGGGATTCCTCTTTTGGTGATTGTGTATATTTTGCTCAGGATTGTTTCCATCAATTCGGTATGCTTTTCATGTTTTCTTGCGATTTCTTTTTTGTTTCTATATGTTGATTATGTTTGCTCAGCATATTTTTCATTACTTCTCTATATTTTTCCTTTTTTATCGCAATTTCTCTTTTAGCAATGCTTTATTTGTATAATTGTCCCTCAGGATTTGTCTTACGCGTTTTCTTTTGGTAATTCTTTATATTTTTGATTTCCTCCCAAGATGCCTGTATATTTCTTGAATTTACTGCAAGAGTTTTTCCGTCACACTTTTGTCTGGGGAAATATAGATTCCATTTTTTGTAGCTTTCGAATTTTCTTTTATTCACGGTTTCATTGCCTTCAATCACGTTTGTTTGACTTTTTCCTTCTATATGCGAGGAACGTTCATTTGTATTTATTTATGATTGTTATAAGGAATAATTTTCCATGTTTTCTTGGAGCTTTCTTTTGTCCAATTTTCATCCATACATTTTAATCTCGATGCTCTTTTCCCTTTATCCTCCACTGCCTTTTTCAATTTCCTTCTGTTTAATTTGGGTCCTCTGTCTCCTCCGGAATTTCTTTGGCAAGGCCTGATTGTCTTCCTCTGAAATCAATAAATAATCCAAGCGTGCTCCTATTCCAATATGAACTGTGCACCTGCCGACATTTTCTTTCTTTTGTTACCTTTGTCAATTGGTTGCAAATGTGACATCATACATGTGTGTTGGCCTAATCCGAATTGTACAATGATGAGGGGAAAGGAAGGGACAAAAAAAGGGTGTCAGAATGTTGCCATGGGCGTGGCGGTTAGGCCTTCAACAGGAAAGCGTCCTTCCTTTTTTTTCGGGGAGATTACTTTGGTGAAGATGTTTGAACACGATGTACATACGGGGATTAGTTTTCACCATACAAAACATGGGAGAAAGTTTTTTTTCGACTCTTTTTTGGGATGACGCCAATTCTTTGGTCAACAATTTTGCACCACTCGCACGCACGTGGTTTGGAATTACGATGGAGCGAAAAGTGTTTCTTCCCACAAGGTTTTTTAACCACGTCCGATTCCTTTCATTATGGACTGTACATTTTGTCCTCTCCAATTTCCTTTTTCTTGTCCAAGCTTTCTCTCACAAACTGTATTTTTCTCATTTCTTCTCCCTTCCGTTTTTTCTCGTATGTTTTCTTTCACTCTGCTTTCTCTCTGGCTTTCTCTCCATCCCTCTCTTACATGTGTATCGTATTATTACTTCCTGTCTAACCTTCTACTGTATGTTAGTCCTTCCTATCACCATCTCTCTCCTTGTCTCTCTCGTTTTCTCTGTCACCGTTTTATCTCTCTCTTAGTTCTCTCTGTCTTATGTATTCTTTTTCCTTTTTCCTCATTTGATTTTTCTTGCTATTATTCTCTTCTTGAGATTTTATCTGCCTTTCTTTTTCGCTTTCTATTGGTTTTTCTTTTGTGGGTTTGTTTTGTTTGACTTTCTGTAGTCCGCATTCTTACACGTTTTTTCATTGTTTGACTTGCTCTCGATTTCCCTTTCTCCTCAATCTCTCTCTGGTCTAACCATCACTTCATTTTCTCCGCGTTTATAGATCCCCAACTTTCTCTTTCCTTTCAAGTTTTTTGTTGCTCTCTCTTTTTTCTACAATGCATTTCCGCCTTTATCTCTCTCTCGTCACTTTCTCTCTTTTTCCTAACTTTCTGTTTTTCCTCACTTTCTTTCTTTTTTCTCACTTTTTCTCTTTTTCCTTGCTTTCTCTCTTTTTCCTCGATTTCTTTTTTTCCTCACTTTCTCTCTTTTTCCTCCATTTTTCCCCACTCTCTCGTTTCCTCACTTTCTCTCGTTCTTCTCACTTTCTCAGCGTCTTTCTCTCCTTCTCTGCACTTTCCTCTGTCCCATCACTTTTTCGATGCTTTCTCTGTGTTTTTACAATATTTATCTCCACCTTCAACTCTTTCCTGTGTCTTTCTCTTCACTTTCTCTGGGTTTGTCACACCCCCTCACTTTCTTTCTTAATTTTTGAACGTTCGATGTATATTTTCCTCTATTTTGTCCGTTCTATAATTCTTTTTCTTTATTTTCATCATCTTGTGCCTGAATTTCTTTCACCATTTTCTGTATCTATCTTCCCTTTATTTTTCTTTCCTTATCTCCCTTTTGTCTCAGTCAGTTTATGTGTTCCTCTGATATCCCATTATGGGTCTCTTGCTCTCTCTCTCTCCTTTATTCGTCTAAGGCTTTATATTCTCTTTTTTTTGTTCCATATCTGAGTTACTTCCTGTTTCTCTCTCACCTTCTCCTCCCTCTTTTTCTCGGGTTCCCTCCCGCACTTAAGCCGTTGTACGTGACTACGTCGAAACTGGATCATTTCCACCCGATCACAATGCAAGTTGTAATCTTTTCATCTTCACTTAACCCTTTTACTACACTCACACCACTCTCCACAAGTCTTTGTCCTCTTGTCTCTCATACATACTCAACCCTTTCGCACAGAACTCCCTCCTTCCATTCAAGTTTAAATAAGAGAAGGATCAATGTTGGGTGGGGGCGGGGAGAATCCCCAGCTTGCAATTTCTGCGGAGAAATACAAGGGATGGAGAGAAAGTGGAAAGGGGAAGGAGTTATTTTATTTGGTCATTCCCATCATTTGGATGCAAGAGGGAGGCCGAAGGTTATTGTTGGGTGTGGTGGTGGGAGCGGAGGAGGCCATTGAAAGGGAAGGAGAAAGTTCGGGAGGTTTTACGGCGCTCCTGTCGATCTCAACTTCTTCATAATTGATGGGAATTGAAAGGCTTTCCCTGTAAACTTTCCACACTGTTGGTTCATTGCTCTCTTTGCTGCTCACAATTATCATTATTATTTTCGGAATGGAAAGCCTTTCACTTCGGCCTTTCCTTAGCCCTTTCAACGGATTCTTATTTACATTTTCTTTCTCTATTCTTTCGGGGTCTAACTTTATTATCCCAATCTTTGTCTCTTTATTGGTTTGTTAATCCGACCCTCTGTCTCTCTGTTGTTTTGCTTCATTCCATAATTTCCTACTCTCTATTTCTCGTCTCGACTTTTTGTCTGTAGCAATTTCTCTTTTTTTGGCTTTGGTAATTCTCTTTTTGTTTTTGACAATTCTCTCTTTCTTTGTCTTTGGAAATTTTCTCTCTCTTTTGGCTTTGGCAATTCTCTTTCTTTTTTGGCTTTGGCCATTCTTTCTCTTCTCTTCTTTTTGTTTTAGGCAATTCTCTTTTTTTATCTGTGGCAATTCTGTCTTTTTTGTCTTTAAAATTCTTTCTCTTTTCGCCTTTTTGTCTTTAGCAATTCTCTCTTTTTTTCCTCAAAATTCTCTCTTTTTTTTGTCTGGAAATTCTCTCTTTTTTTGTCTTTGGAAATTCTTTCTCTTCTCTCCTTTTTGTATTTGACAATTCTCTCTCTTTTTTGTCGTTGGAAATT
>JAQGBT010007685.1:0-10679 GCA_034698585.1 Disparrhopalites patrizii
CGTTTTCTTTCTGTTTCTCTCTTACTTTCTCCTCTCTCTCTCGTTTTCTTTCTGTTTCTCTCTTACTTTCTCCTCTCTCTCTCGTTTTCTTTCTGTTTCTCTCTTACTTTCTCCTCTCGCTCTCGGTTTCTTTGTGTTTCTCTTACTTTTTTTCTTGCTTACTTTCTCGTTCTCTCTCTTTCTTGTTAACTTTCTCCTTCGGTCCATTTCTCGTTCTCTCTTTGTCTTTAACTTTCTCCTTTCGTCACTTTTTCTCTCTCTCTAAATTCTTCCAACCATAGCACAAGAATGTGGAAATGTGTGGAAAGAAGAGAGACAACCAAAGAGAAGATACAGGGATAACCCTGATAGGGGAAACCTAGTCAAAGAGAAAAGGAGAGATAGTGAAAGCATAAAAGGGAAAATAGAGAGAGGAAGGCAAAAAGGAAAAGAAGAGACATTCACGAAGGAAAGGATAGGAATGACGAAACCAGGACGCGAAGTGTACGATCATTTTCTTTCAGAGGGTAAAAGGCCTTCGCCAAGAACTATAAAAAAAGGGACTGGAAGTGTGGGGAGTGATAAACGTGCCGACGAAAAATAAGCTGGCTAGGGGAAAAATGTCAGTTTATGCGTGCAAAGAACTTAGTAAGAGAAAATCTTCCCAGTTGCCTTAACGAAGAGTGTAATCTGGCATGAAATATTGGGAAGAATCATCACACATACTACACATTATATTGATGACAAGGGCGTTTCCCTGAGAAAGTGCACACTAACACACACACACACACCGGTTCTCTTCACCGACCTACTACTGCCACAAACACTATCTTGTTCCAGTAGATATCATTGAAAGGAGAGCGGTAGTGGTGCACGCGTGTGTATTTTGCGTAGGTAATCGTAATATAGTGTTATGAGACTCCTTTTTCTTTCTCCCTCTTCTCTCTCTCTCCCTCTGTCTTGTCTCTGGGATGATGACAAGAGAAAGTACTACGAGACCATTCAGTTCTACTGCATTACTACTTCTACATACTACAAATCTCACAAACTAACCCAAAGGAGAGAGGACTAGCGTGGGCAGTGATAAAAAAAGAGCTATAGTAGCAATGCAGGAAACAAACTAATGGTGAAATGGTTGGGGAGGTGGGAGAAGACGAGTTAACTTTAACTGGTTAGTAGTTTTAGTACTGGAGGGATATTACTCCTACAGTTATGTCTGTAATGGCAGGCTATATTTAGTGAGCATTGCTCCCACAAAGACATCGAACGTCTACAGGAGTTCCTTTTACTCGAAAAATGTTTTGGTCAGTCAAAGTATTTCAGTCAGCTCTCTCTCTCTCTCTCTCACCCTCTTTTCACCATTTCCCCTTCACTACATTATTCCAACCACTCATCACCGCCTTTTGTTTTCCCCCCTCGAATATTACTCTCCTAGAATTTCCCCAATATTTTTGTTTCCCAAATAAAAAAAAAAGAACTTCCAAAAAAAGAGAGGAATAGTGGGGAGAGGAAGTGAAAGTTTGTTGCTTTGGGCCAGGAAAATGGAAAGTACCATTACGACCATTGATGGATACCGAGAATGTGTACTTGGTTGTAATGCAAGCTCACATCCACACAGCTTACTTTACGTTTTCAACGATCCACTTTACTTTTTCTTCGCTGCCGTTTCTCGCTTTCACTCTCTTTATTTTATTTGCTCTCCTCCTATTATCATAACCCATGAGGGGAAGCGAGGACTTTGTGTGCCTCTCTATATGTAGGCTTTCCCCTGCCCTGTCTTTCTTCTATCTCTCTTCACTGTCAGGAGTACATAGTAGGAGAAATGGGAGATACACACACACTCACGGATTTTACATTTCCCTACTTCTTCTTGGACAGCAACGGGTTTTAAGGGAGGGAGAGAGAGCGAAGGGGAGGGGGAGAATCCTTTAGGGGAAAAGATGCTGAGGATGAACAATGGAAAGATAAGGAGGAGAAGAGGAAAACTGGAGAAAGAGAAAGTAAAGTGTTTGAGTTGGAACAATTTCTTTTTTTTCTCTGATTCCGTCTTTTCACCTTCAGTTACCCACTCCCTTTTTCTCCTCTTCAACCTATACCAAAGTATTTTGATGTTCCAAAGGATCTCCTTCTCCCACGTTTCCACCTTTAGGTCCCCCCAGAACTCTCTTTTCCCCTTTTGATTCCTCATCTTTACTCAAGTATGTACAAAAATCCTTGAAACAAGTAAGGATGATACTGTCCTCACTCTCTATCTCTAAAACGGACAAATAAAACGGGAGAACAGGAAGAAGGGGAAGGAGATAAAAATACTGAAAAGAGCCCTCACGACGCTCTCTCCACGCCTTGATGCTTCGTCAGAAGAAAAATGAACGAAAGGAGAAAATACAAATCCTACATGCTCCTGCAACTGAGATGTAATAAAAGGGAATAGGCCTTGATTATGACGGAGGTACATGCACAATCATGTTTAATAACTTTTTCTCCCATTTGTTTCCACGTGAGTCTCTCGTGAGGGAAAGGGGAAAGGTTAACGAGCCGGAGGGTTTACGGAGGAGTCCGGTACATGGTCTTGTACGTGTACCTTGGCTCCATTTAAGCATTAGTACTTTCTCTTAACCATGTTAATGGCCTAGGAAACATTTCTTTTAATTTCAGCCAGTTGTTCACTCGCAACTTTTCTCTGGGAGCGTCTTCCTCTTATTTATATATTGTATTACAGCTTCCTTACTCCTGTCGCACCTCCTTTGATGGACCAATGGGAAGGAGGGAGGGATAGGGAAAAGTGCGAGAGAAAGAACGGGAGATAGAGAGAAAAGAGGAAGTGAGATAAGACAAAATGACAAGAGGCGAGAAATAGTTGGACGGAAGGAAGGAGCATGTAGAAGAGAGAACGAAAGAGAAAGAAAATAATACAGGATTTTGAAGGCTAAGAGGCACCAATTGTGAGAGAAAGAGAGAGAGAGAGGGTCAAAGGAGAGGAGGAGAAAAGACGTTGAAGGAATCATGACTTTAAATGTACAAATTATGTTTAAAACGACCCCCAGCGTATTATTTTTCTCTTCCAATTTCCCTATTCCCTACCTAGGACTTGGTGCATTAAAAGGAGAAATTGAGCTCCTCTTTCATCCCTTCCTCCATTCCGTAATGGGTTGCATTTTACGTTCATAGATACAATTATTGTTGTTTGTAATGATTATTATTTCCGAGGCATCCACGGCTCCTACATGTACAGGTATACGTATGTACATATGTGTATGTATTTGAAGTACTATAGGATAGGGACACATCCAGTCCCTCCCTCCGTTTTAATAAAGTTTATTCCTTCGGGGGCATTTCCCCTCCCGTGCTTCGATTTGATTCTCTCAACTTTTTGGTGCTTACACAAGTACTCCCATCCTATAGTCTTCCTGCGTAAACAAGGATGAACTCTCCCCCTTTTTTTCTGACCTAAAAACCAGAAAAGTTGTGTTTTTATCCACTTCATCCGCATTTTCTGGGTGCTCCTCTCCTCCAACATGTTTTCTTGCATGCCAATGAGGACTTGTAGGCTTACTATGACCAAAATATTGAATACATCGTCATCAGGAGCACAAAAAAAAACTTGCGATTCCAGTTTCTCCCTTTTGTGCTGCCTTTCCTGTGTGTATTGGTATTTTGTACATTCTTTGGGTACATAGCTAAGTGATATATGTACTAGAAAACTTGGTGTAATACTATCAGTAGCTATAAGGAGGCCTAGAGGGAACATACGGTTTGGGAGATTCCCGGGTAGTTGGTATTTTTTCCCCCATTAGTATTTGCTACGGTGTCAGGGTTCGTGGCTGGGAGTCTCGTGGCTCGTATGATTGTGGTATGACTTAAGAGTGAAATCTGTTTTCGAGATTTATCTTTGTCAACTAATGAAATAAAATGATGTGGAGGAGACTCCGTGCCTCTTCCGCCTTTTTCTCCAGCCCTTCCATGGAGGCGGTGGAGGAATGAGCTAGCCCATAATAGTGTTTAAAGCTCTGCAGGATTTTCCCAAATGCTTTTTTCCCCCTTCCCCTCACTTTCTCTCTTTGGTGGTGAACTCCCTTCATTTCCCTCTCGTCCCCTCTCTTTCCCTTCTTCTATCTCTCCCTCTCTAAGGTTAATTTTTCTCTGGGGCGTGTTTATACGTATGTGCATTTCATTTGTGGAAGAATTCCATGAAGCTCCCTCCTCCTCACTTTTCTCCTTTTCTCCTCGCCCCCTGTGAATGGATCGTCTCCGAGGAGGCTAAAAAAGAAAGAAAAAAAATGAACACAAGAATTGCTTTTAGAATTTAATTCTTTAATGAATTTTTTCCTTTAGTATACTGACTACTGACAAGTTTTTTCCTTATTACTTACCCAGACACAAAAAAATGCGGAAAAAATTTAATTGCGTGGGAGTAAATCATTGCAATGTTCATTTCCGTAATTTAACATCCAGACCCGCTCCCTTTTTTCTGGGCAGGAATATTATTTACAAAGTTACATTTTTACAAGCTACAATAATTAAAATCCTGGTCCTCTCCCATCTATCATCTGTACGAAGGAGGAAATGTGGACATAAATTGTACGGGTATGAGACTTACAAAAAGTGGTACAAAATGCAAGACAGTTATTTTTTTTTTAGATAATTATATTTTCAAGGTGGTAATAAATATGTTTGGGGACATACCAGCATTTTATTATATGTAATTTTTCTTGGAGGTTACCGTTATTTTTCCTGGGGATCGGTTTGTAAATGGTATAATAGCAATAATAAGCAATTAAAACTACACTAGAGAAGGAAAAAATAGGGAGTGAAAGAGAAGGAAGGAGAGAAAGCAGAGTAAGCACTGATGTTTTTTTTTTGGTGGGGCGAGTCGACGATGTGTAGAATTATTTAATGGAAAAAATAAAGGAATCGTATACGTAGCTATACTACTGTTGCTCACTATACATGTTACGACTTCCCCTGCCGGGTCTATAGTACAGAAACACAGCTCATTGTGTAACTTGGCTAGGTTATTACGTCCGGTGGAAAATAATAGGATGTGCGTAGAAAATATGACTGTGTTCAGGCATGGCTTGTGCTCCCACTAGACTCTTAGATAATAAGCTGACGCAAAGCCTACTTACGTTCATATAGCATTTGCGGTGTGCTAAATGCGCACCCACCACCAACAACGCTTGTCACTGTCAGCATTTGTGGCAAGGAAGAGATAGAACTGACAGGGTTCAGGCGAAGGAGAATGTCGGGAGGAGACAGAAAGATTACGGAAGAGCAAGCGAGGGAGAGAGAGATTGAAGAGGATGATGAAAATTCGGAGGATGAACGAGGAAAGAGAGAGAAGTTGGACGTAGACAGGAAGGGGAATAAAAAAACAACAGGATGAGAGAGAGAGAGCGCAAAAAAAACACAGGAAACTACGAGCAATTATGTCAAAGCGGTCAGAGAAGACAAAAAAAATGGGATGAAGTAAATGAGTGAAAGAGGCATGAAAAGAGCTGGAGAAAGCCAGAGGGGCGGAGGGAAGACAGTGAGAGGGAGGCAAGGGAAAGTGGACGAGAGCTGGCGATAAGACGGAAGGTGGCAGGGAGAGATACAAACAAAGAATTGGACAAGGAAATTCTGAAGAGAGAAAGTGACAAGAACCATTCGTGTACAAATAAGAAATGATTAGTCCAAATAAAAAATTTCTCTCTCAATGACGTTTTCTCTCGTACTTTTTCTCTCGTGTTCTCTCTTTTACTGTCTCTTACTCTTACTCTGACGTTCTCTGTTTTACTTTCTCTTACTTTTTCTCTCACTTCCTCTCTTTTACTTTCTCTTACCCTTTCTGTCACCTTCTCATTTTTACTTGCTCTTACTCTCTCTCACATTCTCTGTTTTTCTTTCTCTCGCTCTTTCTCTCAGATATCCGTTTTTCTTTCTCTTACTCTTTCTCTTACTTTCTCTTACTCTTTCTCTCTCTTTCTCTTACTCTCACTTCTACTTTCTGTTATTCTGTCGCTCACGTTCTCTCTTTTACTTTCTTTTATTCTTTTTCTCACGTTCTCTCTTCTACTTTCTTTTATTCTTTCTCTCACGTTCTCTCTTTTACTGTCTATCATGTTCTTTCTCTCTCGCGTTCTCATTGGTAGTTACAGGGAAAAAGGAAGGAATGGTTTCACTCTTCTTGTCCCAATTATAATATTTGTAGGAAAATGGGTGTATTACAAGAGTAACGTAATGATTTCCTCCTTCCTCCACGTATTCCGTGGGTTCTGATAATTTTTGGAAAAACACACAAAAGTTACATACTATATGGGGCATGGTATTGTTCGTGCATACTCGTGCATGGGGAAGAACAATGCCTGGTGATAGGTACGAGTCCTCTATTATGTGAGGGTCTGGGTAAAAGTCGAGATAATAAAAGGTGGGAAGGGAGAAGTAGGAGTTGTTCCTTGAGTGTGTCTCTCTCCCCCCTTTCTCCGTTTCTCTCTCTTGTGTGTAGAAAAAATGGTGTGAGTATGGGGAGGAGAGTGACAACACATAAGGAACTCATATTTATCGTGTTGACATGAAAATTGGCCTATGCCTTGAATTGTAACTTGGATTATTAATAGTGGTTAGATATGAACGTAGGGAGCATTCATATACGATGAATGTATGTATGTATATCATCTACCTTCTCCTATATATAATTCTGTACTCACACACAGTCCTTGAGACTTACTGTGTATTTCCTAATGGGAAGAAGGAGGAATGTGTACATATGTCTTGCGTGACGGATACAAATATGATTCCGCGTACGACAACGACAATTTTATATGACACACACCATGGGCGTCCAGGAGTATTTATTAGGAAGGGAACCACACTTAGGTGCCACTACGGATGCATAAGTCATAGGTTTTTTGAAGGAAGAAATGGCAGTGCTGGTCCTAGTGGGAAAAGAACGTTGTATTTGGAAAAAAGAAGACGACGATGTCTAAAAGTGGGGAGAGAGAGAGAGAGAAAAAAAAGAAATAAGGAAGTGAATAATGGTATGACAATGTGAATGGGCGAGAAGTCGAGAGAGAGAGAGAGGGATGGAAGTAGAAAAAAATAAAAGAGAAAGGAGAGAAAAAATAACATTTGCTCCTGCTTGCGTAATGAGCTCAGGCTGGCAAAGGCAGAAAGTTGGACAAAGAAACAATGGAAAGGGAAAATGAGGCGGACAAGAGGAACTTCTTCAGTGGGAGATAAATAAAGGCACAACAAAATTGAGGGGGAAATTGGAGGAAGGGTAACCGTAGGGAACAAGGAAGGAGAAAGACGGAGAGTTGGAAGAATTGGAAAGAAAGCCCTTGTTATACGGTTCCCTGAGTAATATGAAATAACAATGGGGGGAAAAATTCAGAAAAAGGGATTCTCCACAGGAACTTTTTGAAGGGAAATATTGAAAAGGAGTATATAAATTTATGCTGAGCATAAGGGAAAGCTCTATTGGGTAGGGATAAGTGGGGGGAAAGTATAAAAAAAGAATAATAGTGGATCAGAGGAAGAGAGAAATTGAGAGAGAAAGAGAGAGACATGGAATGAGAGGGAGAGAGAATGCGAAGGAATGAGAGGGAAAGAGAGCGAATGAGAGAAAGAAGGAGAGAGAACGAGAGAGAGAATGAGGGAGAAAGAGAAAGAATGAGAGGCAGAACGAGGGAGAAAGAGAGAAAATGAGAGAGAAAATTAGAGAATGGGTGAAAGAATGAGAGAGAACGAGAAAGAGAGAAATTCCATTTGGTAACGCGACAAGAGAAATTACGAGGGATACGAATAAATATGAGGGAAGCAAAACGCTGGTGAATTAAACAAACAGACTTAAGGAAAGGAATTTTGAGAGAAGCAGCTATAGAAAGTGAGTGAGAGAGAAAAGTTAAAAGCGGAGGAAGTGAAAGAAAAATACCACGAATATAGCGGAAGTTGAGAAGAAGCTAACGAGAATAAATAAAGCCAAAATAAAAAAAGAAAGGAAAGCTAAGCATATATTTTTTTTTGAAATTCGGTAAAATAAAGATTTTCGGTTTGCTTGCATGTTCTTTTACTCCCTTGGCATTTCTTCCCCTGTTTACGTGGGCGGACAGCATAAAATAGGACTTAAGCTTGTACGTAGACGTACAAAGCCTCACTGAAAAGTGCGGCCTAGCTTGAGCAGCAGGATATGAAGGATTAATAATAAAGGGGGAAAGAAAAAAACAGAGGGAACGAGACAAAGAGGGGAAGAGAGGGAAGGAGACAACGAGAGGAGAGGGACACCCAGGGAGCCGTGAAAAGAAAGAGACACTCGAAGAGAGACAGAAATGCACAGGGAAATAGAAGTGGGGAAAGTGCGATACAGAGAGAAAGGAGAAGAGGAGGAAAACAACACGATAAATGTATGAAACCTTAATATCCTTTTAGTATTTCCCAACATTATGTGTATAAAGTATCTCCACAATATTTTGTGAGAGTAGTTTTGTACTCACAATAATACATTTCCCCCCTGGCTTCCTCCTCTCCCTCCTGCGAAAGTAGAGAAAAAAAAACAAGTTTTCTCCTTCGTCTTCCACTACATGGAAATAAATATTCGGGTAGTAAGATGCTTGGTACACAAAAGAAGAATGTTTGTGGAAAATGGAAGTGAAATGTATTTCTTTCCCCCCTCCCCCCTTTCCCTCGACACTCTCTCCTATTATTGCATTCATATGATTAATCAAGAAAAAAACATCATGGACGGTCGTATTCCTTGTAACATTTGCATCTGTGAGTGTGGCCTTGTACACATTTGTGTATGGCGCAAATGTTACGTATTACTTCTATTTTTGGTGCGTAAACGCGTGGTAGTCACAGTGAAGGGAGGGCATATTACATAATGTAGATACATACATCGAGACATGTAAATACACGAACACAAATGGTTACTGGATACATGTAAAGAGACGGAGAAAACCTGTGTTTCATTGACTGCACCCCAAATTCTTTCAAAGCTTTTTTTCCCAACGACAGTCAGTGTCAGGGAGAAAAGTAAGCAAATTTCCTAGCCTTTCCTCCCCTACGTAAATCCTAGGAGGATATGATTATGGCCAACGAAAGGGAAAAAAGGATTGGTACACCATGAACAAAAAAGAATGATAGTATAGAAAAGGAAATAATCTCTTGATGTTTATTTATTTATGTATGTTCCTTTCCCCTTTTATTTGTCTCATTCCATTTTTCCACCCATTTCATACGCATTGGAGCATGACAGAAACAATTCACGGAACAATTCCTTATTACGGCCTTCAAAGAATCTATCTCTTGCTCAATATTTATTTCGGAGACGATCAGTAATAGGGTGACACAACATAAAGATGAACGATGAACACGAGTTCCAAGATGGAGATTAATGTAAATACATTGCATGTAAATTCGTGACAGATTACGAACCATACCAGCAGAGGAGAAAAAGTGTAAGGGAGAAAGAGGCGAAAATAAAATAATTCGTGATCCGAATAGAATGATTTCTATATACAAATATGATGAAAAGGTGAGAAGTTGTTCGGAAGGAGATATAGCCCCATTGAAATGTGACAAAGAACGAAAATTAAATATAGGAGTAAACACGGGGATGACCATATAGTATGAAGCATATAGAAAATGAAAGACATATAACAAGAGCAGAAGAAGAAAGGTCCAAAAATAGGAATACAGAGATAAAAAAGGAACCTAATGGATACAAAGGCACACATAAAGGGGAGAGCGAATCAGGGGGAAAGTTAAGGCCAAAAACCTGGAGGGAAAGCTAACGAACGATTGACCAACTGAAACACAGAGGAATATAAGATAAAGATAGCAACAGTGAGAAATACGAGGAAAAAAACACAAAAGAGACATGTGAGGGAAAGGGAAATATGAGGAAAAAGAGAAATATTAAGAAATTAACCTACGAGAATTATGAGGAAATGAAACAAGAAGAATCATGAGGAAAAGAGACAAGGAGAAAAAGTACCAAAAAGCAAGAGGGAAAACTGAGCGTCCCAGAAATATATCCGGTAAGAAATGTAGCGGGAAAAAGGGAAATAGGAGGATTGGAAGATGGAGAAAGCGAGAAATAACAATACAGAAATATGTGGGGATAGTCAGGAAAGGAAAGACTCCTAATGTGTATATATACATACATATGTGTGTGCCAATATACTGGTAAAATTTTGTGTATAAAGTATGTCAGAGGTAAGAATGATATGGGAGCGGGAAGGTGATGAAAGTTTATATACTTGCCCCCTCCTTGTAGTGGTAGACAAATTTGGTGTGAAGTGCTACACTCCCGGTTGCTACTACAGAGACGACGAAGGACGGCTACTATAGCTTGGCTTCTCTTCGTTCCTCTTCATGTATTTGGCTCACTTTCTCTCTTTTATTTCTTTCACCTTATCGCCACTCCCTCCCTTGCTTTCACTCAATCTCCCATATAACTTTCTCTTTTTTTACTCTCTCCTCCTATTTCTCTTTCTCTCTCTGACTCCCACGCTACCTCCCACTTTCTCCTTTTTTAGTTATCTCCCTCTTATTCTGTCTCTCTTTCCCTCGCTTTCTCCCTCTCTCCCGTGCTCTCTTTGCTTCTTTCTCTCTTCCCCTCTCCCGTTTTTCTCTCTTTCTCTTTCACTCACTCCTTTCTCTCTTTCACACTCACTCACTCCTTTCTCTCTTTCACACTCACTCACTCCTTTCTCTCTTTC
>JAQGBT010007686.1:0-10678 GCA_034698585.1 Disparrhopalites patrizii
ATAAATACATTTTGTATGGGTGATTTTCAATTTGTAGATGCAGAGTAGCGGAAACTTGGTTAAAAACTCAATATTTCCACCTTGCTTCGGAACATTTTTCAACACCCATTTGTTACAAAACTGAGATGCTTTCGATGAAATAAAAATTGGCCGACACATTGAAACTACGTTTTTGAAATGCATTTATTAATATGAAGCTTGTCATCTGTTTAAACACTCATGTAAACAAACAAAAAAATTAATTACAGAGTAACATGAATGGTTGAATTCACAGTTATAGTTGGAGCAATTTAGGGATTTATACACCGTATGGTGCTTTGGCGAATATAATTTGAATTTTCTCAACAATGGTATACTTTTTTTTTAATCAGGAAGAATATCGATACTGATCTCTTTGTATAATTTCTATTTGTAAACATACTACGACGATTTATTGTATCACGGTACAGGGTTGCAGAGTTCACAATATTGTAAATGTATTATATTTAATACGACTACATAGAATTTCTCATTTTTTTTGGCAAATCGTTCGTCTTCAAACAATTGAGTTGATTTTTTTGAGTATATACATATATTTATTATAGTAAGAAGTTCAAAGAAATTTATAATTTTTAAAAGAACCAGCAGGTCAAGACTTAACCTCCCCCTGCTTTTCGTGACAAGTGTACTAGTGCGTGCAAACATTACAATACTTTTATTTGTTGACACTTCACTACTTACAGCAAACTGAAGACCCCAACAAAAATTCTAATGATAAAAAATTATTAGATATATTTGAAAACGACAGACGATGAACTTTTACGGGATAGTCAATACAGACAGAAATACATACATTGGTTTTAAGTTTTTCAGGAATTATAGAGCTGCTTAAGAAGACACCTGGTCTTATCTATGCCAAAGCAATTATTATGTTGCTTGCCTATGCTTTCTTACGTACTTATGTATATATACATGCGATTACTGCGTGGGCTACTTTGATAACGAAAAATTGACAACAGCAACAATATATATGTATATTTATATCTCGTCTTGATTATGCGTAGGTTAATTTCTGCTATAGAATAATGTCATGAGGTATATTTATACAGTTTTTGAAAGCTTTTGTAACGAGAAATCACGGTTTCTTTCAGGGTACAACCAACAAGACACATTGATTATAGGAAAGCTTGTGACGTATTACAGTCCAAGGTTTATGTATACGTTTTAGGTAAGAAGTTAACATACATTCGTTTGCTTTTGCACCTTTTGGCTTCGTTTTGTAGCCACATTGTTTTTACAAGTTCACATATTTACCATAAAGGAAATGCATTATTGCATACTTTTGCTCAAAATTATTTATTAGACTATCTATACTATTCACATACTATTCACAGATTCTGTATAGTTCCAGCTAGGTTTATCTTCCATTACCCCTACTGCCATGAGGCTGTGCTTGACTTGTGTGAGATGCGGGAAAAATTTATTAGACACCATGTAGTAGCTTTGCTCCTTTTACAAAGCAAAATGAACAGAAACGAATGAAGGAAAAATAATTCAATATTTTTTATAAAAATCTATTTCACGAAAACATCCAAATAGTAAGAACATTCAAATTTCTCTCCGTAAATGTTTGAACTCAAAAAGTGGAATGTGTCGCACTGGCACATAGGTTTGTAAAAACAAGAAACTAAAAATGTGGGTATGTGTATTATAAAAGTATAAATTCAGCAATTGAATGAAAACGGGAGCGTCGTAAGCACTTCTGGTGCTGTAACCGATATTTTTCTCGTTCCTCCGCCGCTAAGACATTGTTGTAAGCCTTTTTAGTCTAAACATATTAGTATAAGCCGAAAACATAATTGTTGTCGAGAATTTTACATTACCCGACACCTAATTTGAAAGTATTAACAGATTTGCTATCACGTTCTGCGACTAATTCGCTGCCAAATTAAAACAATCACTACTGTTCACACTTTTTTTTACATTTTTCCGTACCAGCAATGACAGGAAAAACTGTGGATTACAATAGGTGAGTAGAGTACCAGTACATACTAACGCTTCGAAACTGGGTATCTTCATCGGTTGATAGATAATATGAACGGATATGTTATAACACTGTATCTAATTGCCTTTTGTCTGATTACATCATATTTTTGTAAGGAAATAAATGTTCCCCAATTTCTGTTCAGAAGAAGGCATAAAAATAGAATATAAAAACGAAACGTGGCAGATACCTAGCTAACAAACTCCGTTTCTTGGCTTACATTTTTGAAATTCTGCATTCACCAATGTAACGATAAATCGGCTGAACTTCAATGTGTATAAGGATGCGACGGCGAACCTATTTTTGATAAAAGTACCGAGTACGTCTCAAAATTGACATAGCCCGCGGGGCACTAAATCCCACGTACTCGAACCTTAACGAAACATGGTGACGCACTAACAATCTTTCAAGCGGCAGATAGTATCAATGAAAACTTACTGAAGTAATTCTTCTTAATTTCTTACAAATTAATTGTTGTTGTAACATAGAAATATATACAGTGTAATTTACGACTACATACTCGACGTAATAAATTAGTTTAAAAATAAATAACTCAATTTTCTTGCACCTTTTGACAAGAAGTCAGTCCAAAAAGACTACAAATATTTACAAATTTACATTGCAACGTGAATATTTAGTGCCGTGTAATATTAAAATAATTAATAATTCGACGTGGCTAATGTTTGTGTGCCAGAAGTCGACTTCTGATACAATTGATTTGAATGACTAAAGAGCCCCACGTCTGTCACATTTAACTCGTGAAACTTTCTAAGACATAAGTATCGAATATGTACACTGATTGAACTGCGCATAAATCACAAACCATTGGTTCAGTAAAGTTTCGTAGATATTTTGTAGTAATCATCGGTAGGGCAGTACACACTAAAAGCAATCTTTTACGCCTAGTTAAACGTGAGTCACGTTTGTTTCAATATTGGAATTTCAAGAAGTGCAATCGGTGAAAGTAACATACTGATTTCAATCCTATCGCTGCAAAAAGGTAATCTTAACGTTTTCATGAATCCATGAATATGCCATGTGGAGAATTAGTAAAACTCTACCATCTTAATTCGTGGGAGTCTGCAATGCTTTTTGCGACATTAGACAAAGTAACACATGTAGTAAAGTTTATCAGTTTTAACTAACACTGAATATGTTATGAAAACTTAAAACATTCTACATATAACTAAAATCAGTCTTAATTCAATACCTAATATCCAAAGCAAAAACTGACTAAAATTATCATAAAACGCATTTGTTATATTAAAATCTGAAGTACACAATTGATGCTTCTTTTTCAGGAAGCCCATCTACACCGATTAGTACAAAAACAATCTCCAGGCTCACATGAAACAATAAAAGGAATCTCTTTCATGTATTGTCGCATTCGTGAAGAAGTACAAAGAGACATTGCTCTCTTTTTTGTTTTCAATCTTATAAAGTGTAGGTTATTTTTCTTTGTAAATATTTCTCTATACAAATGCACAATATTAGAGTAACTGACACAAGTACTAGGAGCAAATCATTGCCAAAAAACCATTTGTAACATACTTACATACTTTCATAGGTTTTAGCAATGACGAATGTCATTGCGTAATCACAGTTGCAGTACTAGATAGGCGGCAAACAAGCAGTAAAATTCAAATTAAAATATCAACTATAAATATGTGTATACATATGCGTCTTTGGGTCTAGTCGAGCGGCTCAGGCTTAGGAGTCAAATTATACGTCCGAAAATTTTAAATTCCTACCTGCATAAGCTAAAAACGATGTTGAAATTAGAGCACCACCTAATATCGTGTCTTCTTAATTGGGATGACTATTTTTGTTTATAATTTCTACTAAACTGACGTATGTTCCCGCTACAAAGCCAATGAAGCCGACTGCAATTAGGGTCAGGTCTTTTACTAGTATCCAATTGTATCTGCCATAGCCGATAGCCCAATTCGTAAACATGTCGATGATAGGTGGAAAAATCAGGGCCAGCGTTGAACTGCTAACTGCTCCCACCAGAGAAATGAAGAGTCCCAAGTCTGGAATTAACGCAGCCATTGTAACTGCACACAGAAACCGATTATTAGACATTTTTAAGTCATTTGTTTTTATGTTTAAGTTCCCAAGCACATTGCCTGAAAATAGGTGCATGAGTATATTAGCGATGAAACAATCAAGTACTTACAAGTAAACAGCACCAGTGCTGTTCGGAATGCATACTCGAATATTAGTTGCATTTTCTCGGTGGGAATTTTCGCCTTGATTGATGGCCACACAATTTCTATTGGAACATAGAACTGGAGGGCGTACGACAAAAATATGGACAACGCCATCATGATTCGAACTGATTCCGCCAAACTATTATTAAAACAAATTAAATGCCGCACCACTGCAAATGTATAATGTCATTTTGTCAAATAGAGAAGTATATACACTTACAGGTCTCCCGGTGGTAGATTTAGGGTTATACTACCCCGCGCGTCTTCCCCATACTTAAGATAACCAAAAAACCCCACGGCAGTATACAAGCAACCAACGATTATCATGCCTAAACCACAAAGTTATTTACATGTTTACGTGACTTTGTTTCAAAAAATACGTTCAAGTGCAGACATAAGTAAGTTACAAAGAGAAATAAATGACAGTTTATTTTAAAAGTAAATTTTAGGGGATCATTTCTACTTACTCGTATTAAGTACTCCGTTCCATCCTCCAAAATCCTGGGGATTTTTCATGGAATTCTCAAGTGGCAGAATCTAAGTACAGAAAATACCGTTTACAAATCATCAATATGTATGCACATGAACACAAATTTACCAGATTCTTAACAATGGCTTACCATGCCAATTCCCTCAAACGCATAAATTGCAGTCCCAAAATACAGAGGCAACTGACCAATATCAGCGGCATATTTTCTTGTTTCCACTGACGGCAGATCTTGGAGAACATAGTAAAAAATAATACCCAAACCAACGCCCATGAAAATATTGGCGACCATCATAAAAGGAGCTAGTAGCTTCAAATTTCTGATCATATTCAACAGAACCATGGGCACAAGAATAATAGCCATGTAAGCTCGAGAGGATAAATCGAGATTAAATCGGGAGTTGACGATCTAAAACAAAAAAGTCATCCGTTACGAGATATATATATATATATATATATATATATAATAGCAAAACATTTTAATTTGTCATCTGCAGAAATTATAGCAACTGGCTCACTTGCTCAATGTTGGTTGAAACAAACACAAAGTACACACAGCAGAAACCAAGTTGAGTGATACAGAGAAACACGTTAATAAGTACTCTGGAAAAAATTCAGAAAAAAATATTTTTCAATGTAAACTTGATTTGCCATTTCACAAGTTATCATAGTTTGGTGAGCATGAATTACCTGGCGAAGTTAGAAAATTTTCTCAAAGGTTGTGGTCCAACTTTAAAAGAAGTTTCAGCCACGTCTGCAAAGCTTAGTGTGGGTACTTGTGTGCGTCTGCACAGTTCATGAGCAGACTTGACCTACATGCAAAAAAATAATACATGTAACACACACAACAGCAGAAACTAAATTAATTCTGTGCTAAATGTAATTGAAATGCAAACCTTTGTTAATTTGTTCTAAAAACTGATACCTTGTAATAATGACTAAAGAGTCCTGGACTCGAGTTTTACACTGAATAAATAATAATAATAATAATAATAAAGTGCAAAGTGTTTTCGTACGAGGATGTGCATCGTGTGGACGCATATAAGTCCTATCACTACTGTACCCATAGTTCCAACTGCCAATCCCGCATTTCTGAATGCATCGGGCATAGCCAAAATTCCTGTACCAATGTTTCCTTTGAGAAGGTGTATCATGGTGTCAAAATTTCTACAACAAAAACGAATTACTTCAATTAGCTCACCTTGCGAAGATCTTATATTTTATTAAATTAAAGCTATTCAAGGGCTTACGACGTTGGATGATCGATCGTCCGCCTTGTCAAAGGATCATAATGTTCTCCGGTAACTGAATAATCATGATCAGCAGTTGGCTTCTGCAGCGATATTGCGGTTGTTTTACCACTTGGCCTAGTGTATAGATTGTTTTCCAGGTCGGACTCCTGTGCTCTATATAAAACCAAAAGAATTCACAACAAAAGTCCAGATTTGCTTGCTGCCATTTAGTTGGATACAGCTGAAGCTTGTATGTATATTAAATACCACCGTACCCTTTTTTTTGACTCTGCACAACCATTGTATTGGAAATTATTAACACTTCACAAAATTATGGTACTGTTTGCCTCCCGAGCTCTAGTAAGCAACTACTTCGTAAACTATGGAATCGTACGAGTTAAGGTAAGGAGTGGGTAAATTCTCGCTTATATATACTGAAAGCGTGGCACGGGAGGCAGGTTGAGATATCTGACGGAAATATACATCAGGGAAAGTGGCTTGGTCCATAATACAAAAACATAACCCCTCTCAGAGAGCTGAATAGTACACTAAACTATTCTCTTATTTAACAACGCTTTAGTGAGTTGTGCGTTTAAGTTCCGTTTAGTGCATAGTCGTAGTGAGAATACATATATGGTATTTTCCCGTGTTTGTGTTTATATGTACCTATTTACATTATTATTTATACTTTCTACAAGTAAACGCAGCAGGGGTCATCCTGAGTAATAACAACCGATATTTGGAATTCGTCCTCTTCATAAAAATACCAAAAATTAAAAAGCATAAATATACTAGGGCACTCTATGTATATGTACGTGTTTACGGTCTCTTCGAGTATTAAGTGCCGGTACTACTTGCAGTAATAAAGGCATCACAAGCAACGTTATTAGCCAGAAGAAATTAAGCAGAATTCATAACGTTCATAATTCCAAACAAAATAAGTCAAGACCGTTTTAAAATTCTATGGTATACAACATTTAGCCCAGGAAAATTAATCACCTGACTTATGCAATTACCAGAACTTTTTCAAAAACAAAGCAGGTCTGATAATTGAAACTTTCTAGCCTTGTTACTCTGAGATGAGATTTTCAAAGGGTACATACTCCTACTGTGTAAACTACGTGGGAAAAAGAATGACAGAAGGATGGAAAATTCTACAAATACTTCTTCGAAAGGTTTCAATGAGGAACAAAATCCCAGAGTACACAAGTTAATGTCTTTCTTTAGATTCAAAATGCACGAAGGCCACCGTGGGGGTCTAATGCTCTCAATATCCTCATCCTAATGGTACAAGGTAAGTACTCTTAAAAATAGCGATAATGGACTATAATCACAATGGGGCTAATACTGTCACAGACGAAGACAACCTGAACGTTTCAAGAATACAACATGCCCCTTGTACGTATATACATACATAGCGGAAGTACGGACGCATTGTAGATCATTTTGATAAAAATAAAAAATAATTATAATTCGACTTACCCATCTAGGTGAGAGCTGGAATCAGCTTGCAGTAAAAGAGGCTCAGCTTCTTCTTTGTGATTCATCTTGGGGCCAGATTATTGTCGAGCAAAGCAACCGTTAAATACTGAACTATAAGAAAATATAATGTAAAAATAGATTTTATAAATACAATCTTCTTAGACAACACTACTGTGTATACAAAGGTATTAACGGACGGCTTATACTTTCCGATTAATCCATGTGTAATAATAGGTGGTAAATATTTACGTTTGAGAACTCGTGTACAAGTAAAATCTCATACTCAGATATGCTTCATAAGCATACACTATAATTTAAAACCATGGACCAGCGGAAAATTGAAAATATTAAGTGTCCTCAACCTTCGTAAATTAGTTTTACTTTGAATCAACTAGTTTCAATCAAGTTCTTAAGTATGTGGTCCAGCCAAATAAAGGTTCAGTTTATTGTATTACGCAGACAAACTAAACCGTGTAAGTGTAACACCGTTGGGGCGTGGGTACAAGTAAGTACAGACAAACATTCTTAGTGCAATTATAATAATCGATTTTTAACACACTCCTGTATTCCGCAGCACTTTGGAGCAAGATGATTCAGTCTACTAGTTTGAGCACTGCACAAGTTAAAACCTAATTATTGTGAAGATTCTATTTTCTGCCCAGCTGAGCATTTGCAGGAACTTAAAGATTAGCAACGATTTTTTAAAATCTGGTTAGGCAATATACGTATCGAATCACACTAATTGCAAGATTGCCTCCAGTCGAGCCTGGACCCTCGCGGCTCATCCTTCACAGAATCTAAATGGGCGAAGTCATTTCAAGATTTAGTACTAATAAATGAAACTGCGATAACCTGGTAATAAACAATATTCATAAAAACATATGTGTGTACTTGTACTTATACGTAACTACTTACAATATCAATGAATTAAGTTCTGTAACTTCATTCCACAGTCAAACTAAACTTGAGCAAGCTGTCGCACTATAATGTTCCTTCCAGATAAATCATGATTTAGTACTGCCATAGTTAAAAGTGAGGGCTAATGGGAACAGTGTGATTTTAGCAACTTTTTCTAAAAATTACCTCAACATGGCTAGTTTCAATGTCAGATCACATTATATGATCGGAATTCTTCCCTTTAATCTCTAGGTGACTAACCAAGTAGATATTAGGTCAGGAAATGGGAGGTTTGACCGTACTTTGCACTTTACTTTACACAAGTTCCAATAAATTTTCACCATGTGCGAATTCCCACCTTCACATTCTACACTCACAAAATCTAACGTTCGGTTTTTGTTACTTCCAATTAACAAAATGTATTTACCAAAAAAATATTTTAAACTTGTAAAATGTGATACACACCGTAAAAATCACATCTCCGAAAATGGAAAGACCTATGGTATCATGTATACATACAGTAGGGATTCCTTTTACTAACTCACTTTTACCAAACAGATTTTCCTTTTAGATTCCACACAGCTGGTATTCACAATTCCAAAGACGATTACAATATCAGCAGGCTTCAGCAATCATCAACTAATAGATTGTCGATGCACACAGGAGGCTAGTTATTAATGAAAGATTGTTATTTGTTGGTGAACAAATAAGTGCACTGGGTTGTACGGTTGGCAATCTGTGAGAAGAAAGCAAAATACAAAAAAAAACCATTAGTTATTATAACACTTTGCAGTTGACTTTATCCCGTGACGTAATTAATCTTATAGATACATTCTGACGGGGTCATTTCTTCTTGAAAGAAAAAATAGATCACCAGGATAACTTACAAGACTGTATAGGTTGGGTAAAATATGACATCAATAATCCGTCCGTCTTAATTTAATCACATAAAACTGCTATTACTTCGACGCTTGCACGATAACTTGATTTAAATAATCTCTATATACTAACAATTGTTGTACAGATTGTCGCCAAAAGACCGAAAAATTTCCATTCTATTTTTACGTAATAGAACCAGTTTTGACAGATTTTTTTTTATCCCTATTATTAAGAGAAAATCCCCTCTGGGGTTAAAACTTTTTTTTTTTCGTAGTATCGTATAATACAAGTTTACAATATCACAGCACCAAAATTAGACCTTAAAATAAATTAAGGGAGAAAAAAAGGGAAAGAAAATCCGAGGTTTCAACTCAATATTGTTCTATATTTTTTTTTTTTATTGTATTGTCACCACGAGGTTTTCCAGTGAAAAAATCCTCCTGGAAATTAACCTCCCTTTGCCAACATACAAATGTATTTAAGTTTATAAATACTCGAAAAATTCGAAGGACACTCTATAATCTCTTTTATTTCCTTTCCCAAATGTGACTATACATATACTCTATACTAGTTAAGTAAGTTACACGCAGTAATTTAATACTGACGAAAAATATTCCATTATATATGGGAAACACCAAGAAAAAAAAATCTCTCTCATTTAAAACGTAAAGTGGACAACTTTGACTGCATTTTAATGTGGCTTATAGTGCGACTTGGAAATAACGATATGCCAGTTGTGTGCTTTTGTAATTACAAAAAAAAAAAACGTTATATTGTTAGTTTGCCTAGATTACTAAACGAGATTTAAAAGATTATTAAAAAAATGGGTATACGAGCGGACAATAGAAATTTTTGAAGGGGGAAAAAAAGGGAAAAAATATTTGCTATTTATTATGGGAAATCATATGGGGTTGACACAGAATATTTAAAGATTGACAGTCCTCCGTCTCATGAGTCTGTCAGTGTGTCCCTGGCTCTACTACAAAACTCCTACTAAAAAGATGTATTATTTTTTTCTTCTATTTTCCTCCCGTCTGCTCCATTGTATATACATATAGCCCATAATATCCATATGGAGAGAAAAAGACCCTTTCAAAGCATCTGCTCACCATTTCCCCCCCTTACATTCTGACCACGGACGAGAGAGGGTCCCAAATAGGACCTTTGCCCCCTCCAATAAATCCTTCATTTGGATATACATTTTACTACAAAATTCCATTTTCGTATATTTTTTTTTGAGTTTATTTACATTTTTAGTTTATTACATTTAAATTTTTCTTCAAGGCCCAGTCAAGGTTATTCAGCATTTAGTTATCCTTGGGAAAAACACCAGTGCTTATGGTAGATACTTATTGTTATAGATCGTCCTACCGCAACTCCCATCATTTTTATTGTTGTCAGTCATATACAATTACCCTGATATTTAGGGAAATAGTATAGATATTTAGAGAAAAGTTCTATACAA
>JAQGBT010007687.1:0-10677 GCA_034698585.1 Disparrhopalites patrizii
ATAAACAGGAAATATTAAACATGAAATTTGCGTTAAACTTGAAATATGCTTGAATTTCAACTAAAACTCCGTAATGTTTATTGTGCTTCACAATTAAAAGCACTGTTCTCAAATTAATTGTAAATTAGCATGACATCACTTGGTTTTAAGTCCCCCGTGTATCGACCTCAACCGTATTTGACCCTTATATAATTGCATATAATGCACATAAAAATTACACACGAGCCTACATAATTGTGCTCTGGATCGGATTACCCAAGTAAAATTACATATCGTCTCCATTGTTCAATTAATAAAATAAGCCAACCATGTTCAGAGGCCTACGCTCAAATAAAGGTTCTAAAGAGCATCCTTAATAGCGTAAAATGCATTTTACATCAGTATAGTATAACCACGTTTAAGATTAGAAAAACTAATCAACTTGGTGTTGCGCAGGTGTTTACGCGGAACTTATTTCCAGGTTCACAACTTGCCCCACAACGAAGTCGAAAAATGCTGGTGTAGAATGCCGCTCAAAGTAGTGGAAGGATCCCACACGAATTCCTACGTTGGGTGGAAGGGCATTTAAATTTACCCGGAAAAACGTCCTCAAATCTTGCCCCGTTCCTCTCGCTTCCGTTGTCCTCAAGCTCACCAACGTTTTTATCATCCGGAACTTTCCGGGTATCTGGAAGGCACTGTTGAACATAACCGGATACAGAATCATGATAAAGACACCACACATGAGGCAAATCCCAAGAATTATTGGATTCCTTTGATCTGCACTTCTTAATGCGATGTAAAAGGAAAAAATGGCCATGTTCAGACAAAACATTTTGATGGAGTAGATGAGGCTGCTGCACATGTTGTTGAAAATCCGGACTTCCAGTCGAAGGCTTCCTTGTTCGCTCAGGGCTCTTGATAAATTTCCAGGATCTGGCCTCTTGTTTCTGAAATTAGGCACACAATTATTTTTGATGTTCGTAGTATTAAAAGTAATGTTTAAATTAGTTACAGTGTACGGAAAACGTATGTGATTAAGAAACAACGAAAAACATTACGAAATGATGTATTGCAATCGGTGAAATTGCTGATCCTTTGCGGCGAAGAAATTTATAAGGAAGAATCCCACAATGAATACTTTGCTTAATAGATGCACGTATTTGAGGACGTCGAAGAAGAAGCAGATGACTTGGCAGACACCTCGAAATGGGATATCACTTGGTAAAATGGTCGCTAGTAGTATGGGCATTTCGGGGAGAATGACGTACATGAGTGGAAGAGCCAAAATCACGGGATAGAGGCCCGCTGCCAAGAGAGCCACCGCAAGTTCTGTAAACGTGCATCCAAACATAAAGCTTGGAGGTAGCACAGACTGGTCAAAATCCTCACCTGCAAAAGTACGTCAATATAAACAGGAAATTACAGATATATGGCATATAAGAAATGATTTTCAATAGTAATAGTGGGCTCTCGCTACAATGGAGTCTGTATATAATAACTCTGAAGAGAAGGGAAAAAAATATTCTTGTAGGGAAAAGTTGTTATATAGAACATAAAATGTGTAGCTTATATGTACGAAGGGCTGAAAAAATAATGTTGTTACAGCGAAATGTTGTTATAAAGTGACTTGTTATATAGAGACTCCACTGTATAAAACCATGAAGGAAAGGGCCGAAATGGTTGTTATATGGAACATTTAATATGTATATACACTACATATACAAAGGACTGAAACATAAAGTTGTTGTAGAGTAAAAATAGTTGTAAGGAGAGTTGTTATAAGGAGAGTCCACTGTAGTGTCTTCAGATACTACATACATTAGTAAATGTTATAAAAACGTAAATGTAGTCTTAAGAACGTAAATGCACATTCAATTCTCTCTACAGTCCCTCTCTATAACGGTTCCCCTTAAATCAGCATATTTTCCCCGTTATAGCGAAAACCCGCTATAGAGAACAGAAATTTCTATGTTAACAATTGGAAAAAGTTTTTGAGGGTGGCATTTTCAGCCTCCGGTACAGGGAGAAAACATTATACCCGTTATAGAGATGTTCGACTGTATAACGGTTTAGCACAAAGCAGCCAGACAAACCGTTATAACGAATAACCGGTATGAGGAAAACCGCTAAAAAACGGTTTTAATGGCGGGGGTTTCGAAATTACCAAAAAACCGGCATAGCTTGTGTGGGCGTGGCCTAAAACCGTCATATCAAAAATGAATTTATGGCGGGGAATTTAAAAAAAACCGGTATAGCAAAACACATTAATTGGTAGGGGATTCAGAGCTTTCCCGGTATAACGAAAAAACCGTTATAAAATAACCGTTATAGACAAAGATTTTAACATTGAAATAGTCTCGGGCGGGTTTGTGCACACTGTTATAGTGCAAAAACCGTTATAAGGAGGTCCGTTATAGAGAGAATTAACTGTATAGTGGTAAACATCCGTAAAAAATAGTTTGTAAAAAGTGTCAGCAGACACTAAAAAACGTACGCAAGTTCGGGAAGAAACTATTAAACACGAGGCCGAATGAGTCTGGGTGGTGCATGGAAACGACCCAATCCCAAAACAAAACGACGGAGGAAGTGGCAGTATTTAGAATAACGATGGGCAAATAATATTCCACATGCTCCAGCTTGCTCTCATACAGGGTGTGATACAGCTGATGTAAGTAAAACAAGGAATAGCCGAATCCGAAGCCCAGAAACCAAACGTATTTACTAAATTCATTTGCCTTTCTTGTGACATGAGAAATTTGACCCCCGGATGCATCAAATTGAAACGGAAATATTTTTAACCAACAGCAAAGGCGAATGGCATAGAAATCTGCCAGGAGAGTCTTTCGAGTCAACATTCTTGGGATATTCCGGAGGCGGAAATACTCCCGTGTGTGACCTACATCTGCGTAGTCATGCAAATAGTTGGGGATGGTTTTCGTTTGAATTTTATCTGAAGGCCTATCATTGAGTGATTATTATTACGATGGCGACAATGGCCTAAATATGTGTTTCCTGGTACAGGCGATTGACATTTGCTTGTTTGTTGTGAATATACAGGAAGAGGATTGTCCATGGCTGACGTATTTAAATTGTCTGACTCCGTTTTGAAGATTTAAACGATTACAAAATTTTTTTGTAATCGTTGGAGGTTCTGGTTGCTCGGGGCACTTAACAGTCGGTTTGTTTCCTGGATGTCACCGCATATACTAATAAGCCATGTTAATAATAGTTATATGGCTGCACTAATTACATATATGTACCATAGAACTCCATCATTAGGAAGGGCCATTTACAGTGGACTCTCTCTATAACAACTCTCCTTATAACAACTTTTTCTCTATAACAACTATATTTTTCAGCCCTTCTTATATGCAGTGTACATACAAAACTTGTTATAGAGAGACTCTGGTGTAGGTACTGTATGTTCGCCAAAAAACGAAATCGGCTCTTCTTCTTATAACGTCTTTACAACAAGGCGAAGGCAAGAAAGCATTAACTTGTTGGAGAGCGAAGAAATCCAGCTTTCAGAATTGGTAAGCAGTTTTATTCACAACGTTTGAGTTTTACGTTTTAATGGCAAGTGAAAAGCTTTAAAAAAGTAACATGCTAACATGTGAGAATTAATGAATTCTCATCCTGTACAATTTTATTATTTTCCATGTTTTCGGTATTTATTTTAACTTTTGTATTTTTCTTTTTTTTGGTGCTCTTTCTTGTTCGAAATTTTCCATGAGCTGCGAAATTTAATTTCTATATATCTGGAGATTTTAGTGCAAACAATTTCTCTTTCTAATCAGGGACAAAAAACTTGAATTTAAGTACGTACTTGCAGCAAGATGCAATTATCCAGAACTTTTACTCGGTATGTAGTCAGCTTCACTGTTAAAACTTTCGATGATAATGACAAAAATCACGGGAAATGAAATATCATTTGACTAATGCAATTCATATCGACATCCACAGGAGTTTCCTTCTAGCCTGTAGACTATTTGCGAAACGTTCCTTAAAACACTTCTCAGCGGATTACGCATTCTGGCGGTGTCGTTCGCTAACATGGGAAAAACTTCATGCTTTTATTTTCCCATGCTTTTCAACGGAAATGTTTCAAATGAAAACGCTTATTAATTCTGACAACCTGTCGTTCTAGAATTCCAACCAGCTATCATTTACAATCCGAGAATATTGCATAAATTAAAATTGCACAGTATGAAAATTTGCTAACTCCCATAGATTAACATGTGATTTTTTAACGCGTTTTAACGTGTTTTAGTTTCTCCAACTGAATAATTGCGTTGATCTTGGATTATTTGTAAAAGAATTTTTCATCAGCTGTAAATACAGAACCAAACACTATTCCCATATTTTTTATTAAATAGGCAGCAAAATGCAGCGGCAGTCATTTTTATATAAGTGTTACAATTACACAATTTTTAGCCGGGAAATTGTTTTTTTTGCATACCTTTATACACATTTATGGCAATTATACTGGCTTTTGCCTGTTCGCATCATTCACAAATCCCTTAATTGAATCACAAATGGTTTGGCTGCACTTGGTCTAATCAAGCTTCTACTGAGACGCTGTAGAATATTGTCCCGAAAGGGCTTATTGGATCCACCGTACTGCACATTCCCGGGAGGGCTGAAGAAACAAATAAAAATTCGTCTACCCTCCGTCCGCGTAACGCCACTGCTCACAGCACAGCCAGCGAGGGTCGTATTTCTCCAAATAATTTGAGTGAAATGGCGTGTTTCATTTTTGTACTCGAAACCGTCAAGCTGATGGTATTCATTCACCCACCTGTCCAAAATTGGTCGCATCGTTTCCAAGGGACCTGTTCTGTCGGGTTCTCCGAACCCAAAGTACTGGAGAGCCTCCAGATTTTCGTTGCAAGTGGTACTTAAATCACCAGGTAGATCTTCTGTAGTGCTTGGTAGATCTAGCCTTGTGAGTAGATTGGCACATGCCTGAGCTTCCCGCCTGAGCTAATGAAAAATTTGGAAGCCGCGTATATTTTTTACAGTTTTGTACACTGTAACTATAATAAAATCAATCTATTTGTTGCATATACGGAGGAGTCTCTCTATAACAAGTTTCTTTATAACAACATTTCTATGTAACAACATTAGTTTTCCAGTCCCTCGTGTGTATTTAATGTTCTGTATATAACAAATTTTCCCAGTAACAATATTTTTCGCCCTTCCCTTCAGGCTTGTTATATAGAGACTCGTACAAACTGTACAGTCGAACCTCTCTATAACGGTTCCCCTTTAATCAGCATATTTTCCCCGCTGTAATTAAAAACCATTACAGTGGAGTATCTCTGTAACAACTCTGAAGGGCAGAAAAAAAATATTGTTATTAGGAAATGTTGTAATATAGAACACAAAATATGTACTCTACATGTACAAAGGGCGGAAAAAATAATATTGTTATACAGAAATGTTGTTATAAAGAGGCTTGTTATAGAGAGACTCCACTGTATGGAGAACATAAATTTCTATGTTAATAATTGGAGAAAGTTTTTGAGGGAAGCATTTTCAGCCACTGGTATAGAGAGAAAACCGTTATAAGGGAGTCCGATATACCTAGAAAGGTTCGACTGAGTTTGTATAAAATATGTATGTATTTACCCTTGGGCATATATGCAGTGATTGCGCCCCAAATTGCCTTCTGTACGCATTAAATCTGGCAAGAACTTCGAAATCCAAAATCCTTAACGGCGTTAAAGCTGCAAAAGAAATAATGTTACCTATTCCGATTTTAGAAGAATGTTTTTGACTATTTCCGTCTCTAATTTGAACTGCTACTTTTAACAAAATTATTTAATTACAGTATAAAAAATAAATTATATCGTGTAAACTAACCTGGTCGTGGACTAGTCGAGTTCGTCGAGCAAATCAACTCTGGCAAGCTAAAATTATGAGCATTATAAGAATTCCAAAACTCAGTTACAGTGTAGAAGCTTTTTTACACTTACTATTTTGTTACAATAATTTTAAGTGCATTTCAAACGCGTACCTGCTTGCTATTATCAGAATGACCCAGTGGGTTGCAAAATGAATCCGTGACATTTTACGGTTTGTAAAACGTATAGACAAAATTTCGAAAGTTGAACTTGGCTGGACAATACTTTCACAACTGTTTTTGCTTGCACTGTTATCAAATGTGCAATAGGAATGTATTTGCAGTTTGCATTATGTTTGCGTCCCTATTTAAACCTTTCATAACGCTCCTGTACTGTCATACAGGTGATTCCTGGAATTCCAAGAAATACACTACCATATAGATTACAAATTTACAAGCTAATAATTGGAATTGGAATAGTATAAAACATCTGATATCAATATTCTGGAGACGCCAGACACTATTTTAATAGGGTGAGTGCGCCTAAAGGTGACATAGTTTCGAAACAAATTCATTTTTCTGAAAACGTGACTACGAGAGATTTTCTTGCTTTTTGAATTCTAATACACTGAAATGTCATTTACAAATTTATATGTTTTTCAACAACTTTGAGGTTCCGTATAGCAGAGAAATAAGTCAAAATAATTGGATAGTCGAAAACGTCGATTAGCCTAAAGGTGACAGTTGGTGATTTTAAAGGTGACTGTTCATATTATGATTCATGTGGGTTTTCCCGAACCTTATGTATTTGCAAACCATTCTAACAACATAGAATGGTTCAATTCAAAACTCTCCGCAAAATAAAATGCAAAGCTAAAAATGAATACTTGCACAGCCAAAATACAACAATAATCTTATCATGCAGCCTCAGTTAATTCAGGATGTGAGTAATTATGAGGCTATCCTGGATTTCTCTTCGTCGTAGGCCCTTCTACAATGTTAAATGCTAGTAGCTAAATAAATTGCGTATGGGATGAGAAAAATATACTGTGTCACCTTTTGGAACAGAAAATATGTCACCTTTGGGAACAAGAGCAAAATTCATCCTTTCCTAAATATTTTCTAAAAAGTTAAAACATTGTTTCGGGTGAAAACAAAACAGCAATTGTTAAAGCAATTAAGTGCAGAGTTGTATTCGTCAAATATGAGCGAGTTCTGGTAGAAACTGTTCTCAGGAGAAACGATTGAAATTTGATAATGGAAATGTGACTGATGAGTTTAACTGGGAAAACGCACTTGCAGCTGGTCGTTCTCTGCCGCGAATTTGAATTTAGCGCCAAAAATAATTGGATGTCTGCATGACCTCAGGGTCAGCCGTGCTGCATACAAAAATTAATATTTGTCCATTAGTTGTGCTTGCACAGAACGTTTGTCACCTTTAGGGCAACTGTCACCGTTAGGCGGGCTGACCCTATTTATTTGAAATGTATTTGACTGTGAAAAATATATTAGTAGTTCCGTGGAAATTTGTTGTTATTTAAAGTGAAGATTAAATGCAGCTATTGTAATGCTAAGGATATACTCAAAGAACTTGTAAATCATGAAAGGGAATGCTTATGTTAATATTATTAGGCCTTTAGATATTTATTACAGATGAATATAGTAGAGTAAAATAATGAATAATACATAATATAAGATTCCATTTATTTTTATTATTCCTTTAATTGTGCTCAAACATGCTATCACGAATATAAAACGCACAATACCGAAATATTGCATGTGTGTACTCACAAATTTTTGTACCTACACCTACACCAATTTACAGCGCATCTGGTTTGACTGAAGGCATTATAATTTTATTAATATAATTTGTTATTATCCTAATTTCCTTTTGTTCTCTTGTTGCGTAATTTTCCCTTGTCATTAAAATTATTTCACGGGATAGCTAATAGCAGACAAAGTGCATCTTAACTATACACTCGCTGTGTTACATGTAATGTGGATGAGGCATGCACAATAATGTATATACAAAAATAATTCTGGCCATAAAAGTGCTTGAAAAAGGCAATTCAAATAGGGCCAGATTTCTACGAAGAACGCTGGTATTTGTGGGAATTTTACACAAATCCTATTGTGATTTGTGATGTGAACTAATAATACGACAATAAAATTATATTTTACCGGTCAATGCCATGCTTAGAGATTCAGCATAGCTTCAACAATTTTGTGGAGTCTCTCTCTAACAACACTGAAGGGAAGAGCAAAAAATATTGTTATTGGAATATGTTGTTGCAGTGGACTCTCTCTAAGCAACTTCTTCTCTATAACAAATTGATTTTTCAGTCCTTCGTATATGCAGTGTACATATTAAATGTTCCATATAACAACTTTCCCATATAACAAACATTTTTGTCCTTCCCTTCAGGGTTGTTATGGCGAGAGTCTACTGTATACATATAGAACATGAAATATGTACTTTACATAAACGAATGGCGCAAAAAGTAATGCTGTTATAAACAAAAATGTTGTTATGAAGAGACTTGTTATAAAGAGACTCCACTGTACTCGCTAATGCCTTCAAATACAGTCGAATCTCCCTATAACGGCCCTCCTTATAACAGTTCTCGTTCTATAACAGCAGCAAAACATGCTCCCCTAAAAAACTTTCTCCAATTGTTAACATAGAAATGTCTATTTTCTATAACGACACTTCTCTGTAACAGGCAAAATTTGCTGTTTTATAGGGTGCTGTTATAGAGAATGTCGACATTAACATTATGTATATGGAACATTTAATACGTACACAACATATACAAAGGGCGGAAAAATAAAGTTGCTATACAGAAAAAGTTGTTATAAAGAGAGCTGTTATAGAGAGAGTGCACTGTATTGGATTCATGTATAAGCTCTTGCCCATTCTTATTTTTGTGGTTTACACATTTCTATTGCTCTTGTTTTTAACTATGTATTTTAATTGATAAAAAACACTACCGAATGCATCATCCTGACGCTTAATAGCAGACAGGGTCTGGTGGAGGAGTACCGCCAGAAGTTATAATATTTCAGGTTTGCATGTTTAATCACGAATAAATGTACATAATTTATTTGTGTATACTATGTAGTGGGGGAGAAAAGTTTTGTCCAAAACTGTATATATATATATGTTTATTCCCGTCCGTACTCTTGTATCTTTATTATATATTTTCTACTTTGGAAGGAAAATTGGATGCTGCTAAGCAATCACGTTAGTAAGCCTAATTTGCATAAATCAGATAATTAGATGTATTTATTTTTGAAAATCAAATCAAATGCGGAACAAAGTTCCCCTGTTTAATCACGATTGTAGTTCTGCATCAATTATCGATCAATAACACATGTCTTCAGTTCAGAGTTAACACGTACAATTAAATGGCTAACTGATTTCGCAACTTTACAGTGGAGTCTCTTTATAACGACTTTTCTTTATAACAACATTATTTTTTCGCCCTTCGTTCAAATAAGCTACATATTTTATGTTTTCCCTGTGACAATTTTTGTCGCCCTTCCCTTCAGAGTTGTTTTATAGAGTCTCCACTCTCTATATGCAATATGGCAAACTGTTATGACGTGGCTAATTTTTATGGAATGGCACTTTCTGGATTAGATTGGAAATTTTAATATATACAAAATGGTGCTTGTCCATGTACGTAAATCAGAATTGTAAGCCCATGGGCTTACAATTAGTCAATTTTTCATCCAAGAATCCATTCAAGTTATAGTCAAAAAAGTTAGTTAAATGTGATGAATTCATTAATCTCTCTATGGATATTTTTCTCATTTAAGACTTCTAAATTTTTATGGTATCATCAATCTTCATAAACCTATCGGTCGATACGTTTCTTTCGCAAATGCGTTTACACACGGAAACTATTCTTAAAACAAATTCGGGAAAAAACAAGTCTCTATAATAACAATTGCTTCATGCAATCGTTTGATTACAATAATTACCGAAAGTTTTATCTTGCACCCAAAACCAGTATGTACATGTTAAAACATCAAAAACATAAATGTTGATTTTTTCAAAAACATTTTGTAAATATAAACTACATTGAGTACGTTGAATATCACACTGCTCTGATGCCACAGATTTCTGAAATACTGTAGCACAAGGGAATTTACAATGCCAGTCCGTTTTTCAAAACACTCAATGCTTATGCATGCGTGCAACAATACCAAGTGCACCACTCATTCCTTAACTGGCATTTTTTTATCCGCGTTTTGCTTATTACTAAAGGTTTCAATTGCACATAACCCTTAGTAGTGCTGGTGGGAGAATGTATGAATGTTATATTGATTTATTTGTTGTAAATTGGTACAGTTAAACAAGAGAAGTCACGCGTACTGTAGGTGCTATTTGTGATTGTAGACTGCTCAAAGAAGTAAAAAACCTTTATAAAAAAATGCTGGCAGGTAAAAGGCTGTTGGTTTGCGGGTAAAATAATGTGGAGTAAATTCCGCTTTTATTCAATTAAAGGCCATATCACTAATAATAATAATAATTAACTGCTGCACTTCACTGGTCACGGCTCTGGGGACTTGCTCTGTAACACAAAACAAATCAGGGGAATCTGACATTAGTAACCGGCAATTACTAACGCGTGGAACATGGATAAATACCTTGAATCCTGTAAACTCTTAATACTTTAGGGTAGGAGCTGTGCTCACCTTGATTCACTGAGTTGGAATGTCCTGTTCTGAGAAGAACGATGATGATGAGAGTTGTCCCGAGCTTGTCCAGTGGGTAAAAAATGTAAAATAGGTGATAACATTGAAAAGCTGCAAAGCAGCTAGAAATAGCTACAAAGTAGCAA
>JAQGBT010007688.1:0-10677 GCA_034698585.1 Disparrhopalites patrizii
GAGGAAAAGCGAGAGAAAAAAGAAACCACGGACAAAGGGAACGCGAGAGAAAAAAGCAGAAGGAAAGAGGAAAAGCGAAAGAAAAAAGGAAAGAGAGAGAGAGTGAGAGAAAAAGGGAAAAAACAAAAGGAAAGAGGAAATGAGAGAGAAAAAAATATAAAACACAGAAGGTACGAGGAAAAACGAGAGAAAAAAGAAAAAAACAGAAACAAAGAGGAATAACGAGGGAAAAAAGAAAAGAGCAGAGGGAAAGAGGAAAGGGAGAGAAAATGAAAAGACAATATATTGGGAAAAAGCTCCTATTTTCAGAGGCTCTTCCTCCACCCTGTTATTTTAAATGGACGATCCCAGCTCGAAGGACGACGGGAAATAAGAAACTCATAATAATGTACTTGGGCCGAGTCTCTCCATAGTAAAGTCCAGAGTGATAAGGCCAGGAGTCACGTACGATCCAAGGGGATGAGTTTTAGGGGGAGGCGATGGCGGAGGAGGAGGACCAAGATGTGGAGGAGGAGGAGGATGGTCCATTTTTTGCGCCTTGACTCCATTATAGGAAAGTTATTATCTGTCTTAACTTGTCCGCTCCTTTCAAGTGAATTATGGAAAGTATTGATTTATATGCATGTGTGTGTCTCTCTATTTTTCTTCCTTGAGTAAAAGCAAAAAAAAAAAGTGGGACGTGGAGCTCTTTCTTTTTTGCTTTCCCCATAGAATTGCTTTTTATTCTCCCTTAGATTCCTCTTCCCCCGCCATTTCTCTCTCTCCCTCATTCCCACCACTGACACATTGAGTTACTCCGCCAAAGGAATTGTTGTTGTTCATTTTCTATAGATACACATTCCTATACAATTTTGGAAGGGTGACGGCTTAATGGAAGAAGGTTATTCAAGGGGGAAATGGAAGTCTTCTATGGAGGCACCTTGAAGGGTCACTCGCAGGAGAAGGCCTCCTTTTAACGGGATGTCTTCGGAGGGAAATGGCGGGAAAATGGAGGAATAAATAAATTGTGGGGGGGGGGAAGGGTGTGAGAGTAATTTATAAGGAAATTGAGAGGGAGTTGGAGGTCCGTGAGATATATTGGAGGGGACGCTGAGGTGGACATGGGATGACAGGTCGGGGGGCGGGAGAATTCAAAAAAAAAAAGATTCAAAAAAAGTGGAGAAAAGACTGGAAAGGAGTAAAAGACAAGAATGGAATAAAGAAAATGGGGCTGAGATGGGAAAGGGAAATGTCAGGGCATAGGCCTGTACATGATATATGTGTATGGGTATATACATATATGTATACCCATATACTTATAGGTACATGTATATGTACATATGTATATACATCAATGTGGAGAAAGTGTATGGGGAAAAATTGCTTTGATTTGAATGCAATTTTTCACCCGGTGTTTGGCATGTCCTTTTTTTTCTTGATCTATACCACTTTCTTTTTGGTGGGGATGGAAAACCGCCCATCGACGAAACGACCATCACCTCATCCTCCTCATCCTCCTCATCCTCCTCCGTTTATTTCCTGTGGTAACTCTTCCGGCATTGTCCTCCTCAGCGTCTACCATGATTCATCCTCTTCCTCCTCTCTCACAACATTTACGTACAAATCCATTTTCCTCTTTCCTTTCTCTCTCCTCTTTGCTTTCTCTTCCCATTTTGAGGGTGCTTTCTCCTCCAGAGCTTTCCCATACAACTTTCTCCGCTCGTCCCATTTCAGTCCTGCCTAGGCTCCATAATTTTTTTTTGAGTTGCTCCGATTCCTCTCGCGATCTTATCGGACTTGATCCTTCCATTTTTATTCCGCCTTCCTCCGCCACATATCCGTAAATTTCATCTATATTTCTTATTTTTTTCACACAAATTCAAACTTGCCGGCATATTTCCTTTACTATGTTTTCCCATATTTTCCTCTGCTATTTTTTCCCATGTTTTCCTTTGCTATATTTTTCCATATTTTCCTAAGCTATGTACAATGGACTTTCCCTATACCGGCCCTCCGTATAAGAGCAGTTACCCTATAACAGCAGTGCTGAATCCCCCCTACCGCCATGTAAAGTGCGCTCTCTATAAGAGCACTCCCTATAACAGGAGTAACTCTATACCAGCACAATTTCTTTCGTTTCTCACTAAACTGTAAGTATTTACGCCCAATTGTGTGAATACTGCTAGAATTTGGAAAATTATCGGAGTTAAGCCAGAAAATATTAATTAATTATTACGAATATTTTTAAACTAATTGTCTATACCAGCAGTTCGTTATAAGAGAACTTTAGCAGGTGCAGATAGGGTGCTCTTATAGAGAGAGTCGACTGTAATCCCATATTTCCTCTTCCGTATTCCTCCCATGTCCCCCCCAGAAATTGTATTCCTCCCATAATCCACTCCAAGAGGTCATCTGTAACCTTTATTCTCTCCCATCTTTCCCTTCCCACTTTCTCCCTTGACTTTCTCCTTTGGTTGGCGGTTTTAAACGGGAAATTAGGGTAAATTCCCGCCCCGAAAAAATACTCCCTTTTTTACGTAAACATGGGAATTGGGAGGTTTGAAAGGAAACGGGGCTTTGCTCTTGCTAACGAAGGAAAAAAGATGTGAGGAGTCAATGGAGAATGAATAAAGGGAGACAGTGGCATAAGGAAAATGCTGAGAAAGGAGAATGGAGAGGAACAGAGAGAGAAAGAGAGAAAGAACGAGAAAAAGAGAGAAAGAGAGAGAAGGAGAAGAAAGAAAAGGATTGTGAGAAGAATTGGAGAAAGATTCCTATCTAAATAGCCTCAGCATGCCTCCCTTTCTTCTCCCATTCTTTTCGCTATTCAAAAAGTCCCTTTTTTGCATATGCATTTAACAACCCCAGAAAAAAATTGGGGAAGGAAAAAAAGCTGGAGGAAAAAAATCTATTTTCTACTGTTCAAACATATACGGAGCTAACTGGGGAAAAGGGGGAACGTATCCAGATTGGGAAAAAAGAGGCCTTCAAAAGGGAAAGGGAGAGATATAATAGGAAAAGTCAACTGAAAGATGAAAGATTTTTTTGTTCGAGAAGAAAAGGAGCGGGAGAGAGAGAGAGAGAGGAGAAAAATAAGAGAGACTATGAACATGACGATGACTTTGAGGGGGCGTGAATAAACCAAGATGACACTCATGATCTGCCTTTCTTCTTGTGGCCCTTTTGCCCTCCGACGTAAATTTACCCCCCTCCCCCCCCCGAAACATTGTGTCTTGCATAATATATAAATTGCATATAAATACGTGTTAATACATATGTGTTTTTCCCTTTACAGAGACCCCAGCGTGCCCGTGCCGCCGCCGGAGTTCTTGGTGAAGCAAATCACTCAGCCCAGATTTGTATTGTTGGTGGAGGAGACCGGAAACATGAATTTGAAGGTAAACTTTTTTTCCTATTTGGAATGTCCCTGTTTTTATTGTTGTCCCCAGCAACAATGTTTTTGTGTAGGATTTAAATATGCGTGAAATGTTTTTTTTTTTACTGGAACCATTCCCTTTGTTTTCCCCTTGGAAATCTCCAGCCTCGTATTTTTAAAATCCCCGACATGCAAGGCGGAAAATGTATCTGTAAACATTCAATTTTCCCGCCCCAGAACACATGAAATAATCCCTGTGAATTCAAAGAGAAAATCCCGACCCTCTCAGTTTGTGTAGTTTTAGACTCTTGCAAAGGAGAAAATGGAGACGTCGGCAAAAACGGAGTTTTTTTTTGAAGAGTCCCCCAATTTTTTTAAGGGGAAAGTGTGGGGAAAGTTTTCACTTCTTTTGGGGGAAACAAAGGGAAAAAGGGAGGAAAAAGGTGTAATTCAAGGAGGGAGTGAAATATAACAAGTTGTAATGATAGCATATGGGCTTTCCCTCTTCCGCTTGTTCCCCCTCCGCCTCAAAGTCTTTATTGTAGATCAAAAGGAAGGAGAGGAGACAAGGGCATCATTTGTCCTCTGTGTCCCCTCTTAAATCTTTTCCGGGGCAAAGGGACGGAGGCATAGCAGATGGAGGGGAAGTTCTCCCTCAAAATGTCCCTTACGCAAAATTTCCCGCACTTTCTCCATTGAAAGAGAACATTTTCTTGGGCTCCATCATTTTCTATATACTTTCTCTTTCCTCTATGGAATGACTGTCACCTTAAATTCTTGTCTCGGTTTCCCGGTCTTTTTTTCTTCCTGTAATTTTCCCTTTCTTGTACTTCCTTTCTTTTCCTATTTTTGGTTTGTCATTTTTATTGCTTTCTTTTTTCATTCTCATTCTTCCGGTCCATTTCGTTTTTGTTTTCAGTCATTTCCTCCTGTTCTATCGGTTATTTTTAGTAAATTTTCTTCCTTTGTTTTTCTTTGCGAATTCTTTCTTTTGTTTTCTCTCTTTGCTTTCTCTCTCTGTTTTCTTTTTGGTTTTTCTCTCTGATTTCTCTCTTTGGTTATTCCCTCTAATTTCTGTTTTTAATTTTTCTCTCTGATGTCTCTCTTTTGTTTTTCTTGCTGATTTCTCTCTTTGCATTTTCTCTCTGACGTCTCCCTATGGATTTTCTCTCTGACGTCTCTCTTCAGTTTTTCTCTCGGATGTCTCTCTTCGGTTTTTCTCTCTCATTGCACTCTTTGATTTTTCTTTTTCTCACTCGTTCTTCCCAATAATTTTAACTTTTTCATTTATTGCTCACTTTTTCGTATTTTTCTGGCATTATTTTTATTTATCTCTTTCGATCCTTCTTTCATCCGTTTTACTTGCCTTCTTGTTTTCCTGCTTTCTCTTTCTACAATTTTAGCTGTACTTTCTCTTTTGTCCCTTTCTCTCTCTTTCCTGCCTTCATTTTCTTGTCATTCATTTTTCTATTTTCGTCTATCATTTTCTTCCCTAAATTTATATTTGTATTCCATTATTTTCTGCTCCTATCTATTTTTTCACTTCTGTTTCATTCCTGATTTTTCCCCTTTCTTTCTTGCTGATTTCCTTCACTCTCGCCTCCTTTCTGTTTCTGCCTCGCAATTCGTCTATTGTCTCTTTGTCGAGGTTTAATTGTTTCTCTCCGTTGCCCTCTTTCACTCCGTTTTTTCTCTACAGTTCCGCATTCACAATTTGCGTCCTACCGCGTATGTCTCTCTTATTGTTTTATTCGGACTTTCACTCGCTCTTGGAGAATTTGTTTTTGTCTGGGCTTCACTTTTCTCTTTTGCTGTTGAAACGGAAGGGCAGACGATGGCTGGTTGATTTCCACTGCTTTCTCCTCCTTCCCAATTTGGTCCCTTTATAACAGTCTTGCCTTCTATCCATCCTCCGCACTCCCACACTTGCCTCGAGAAGGAGAAAAAAAGAGGTCGGGACGAGATTTGTGTGAGGAGTTGAACTCTTGTCATGAAATTGAATAAATTGTGAAAGAGATAGTAATTTGGCTGAAACTGAAGAGAGGAAGAGCCCAGAAATGGGAGAAAGTGGATTTTTGCTGGAAGGGAAATGGTACTTTGTGGCTTGAAAAAAAAAAGGGATGGAATGGGAACTAAAAAGAAACTTTTTTTCTCTCTGATGCAGGACGTATGGAAATTCCTGAAACTTGCCGTTCGAAAGTTTATCAAGTACGATCTGCCGACGAGTAGCGAGATTGGACTGATTACCGTGAGTACAAATGATGTTCGGGTCCTCGCCAACATGACTTCTCTCCAGTCCATTAGCTTGAGGCGGGCGCTGGCGGACAAATTGCCCAACTATCCAAATGTCGATGCTGGGGGAAATATTGCGCTCAGGAGGGGCATCTTTGCTGCTGTCGATGTAAGTCACTTTTTTTTACATTCTTTATAATCTCGCATTTTGTCCGAAATTCTCTTCAATTTTTTCAAAATGGTCCTTCGAGCCGGACACAATTGTGCTTTTTATAAATAAGTTCTCAATATACAGTGCAGTCTTTTTACAACAACACTGAACGGATGAGAACAAATATTGTTACAGGGAAAAGTTGTTATATAGAACACAAAATACGTACTTTACATTTACGAAAGGCTGAAAAAAAAATTGTTGTTATATAGAAATATTGTTATAAAGAGACTTGTAACAGAGAGACTCCACTGTACATGTCACTTTTTTTTATATTCGTCATAATCGCGAATTTTGTCCGAAAATCTCTTCAGTTTTTTCAGATGGTCCTTCGAGCAGGATATATTTGTGCATTGTCCAAATTCAAAATGTTTCCGGGTTTAAACTTGATGTTGCATTGCAGTCGACTCTCTCTATACCGGCCCTCCCTATAAGAACACTTACTGTGTGACAGCAGTGCTGAATCCCCCCTACAGCTTCACCATGCAAAGTGCGCTCTTTGTAAGAGCATTCCCTATTACAGGAGTTTCTCTATAACAGCAGGGTATTTTCTTCCCTCGCTCATATTCCTCTCACTATAACAGCACTTTCTTCCTATAAGAGCATTAGCGCCCAAGTCAGGTATCCCTTCAACATTAACGCTTTCTCTATAACAGCACGGGAAGTCTATACCAGCACAATTTCTTTCTTTTCTCACTAAAATGTAAATATGTACGCCCAATTGTGTAAATTTTGTTAGAATTTTGAAAATTATGGAAGCTAAGCCTGAAAATTTAATTAATTACTATTAATATTTTTTAACTATTTCTCTATAACAGCAGTTGGTTATAGAAACACTTTTTCTGGTGCAGGTAGGGTGCTGTTATAGAGAGAGTCGACTGTAACATCTAATTCCATGGTATTTTTGGTCTCGGGGAATCCCAAGCATTTTCTGTCCTACAATGAAGAAATGAGAACCTGCTTGAGAGCAGGGCAATATGTAATAGGATTGAAAATTCCCGCCATAAAGGGCTATACATATGGATGCACCCATAAAAAAATCACGGGCAACATCCCCGCCTTGTTTTTCCTCGGTAAAGTGCAAAAAAATGGAGGAAAGAAGCAGGTGCTGACAAGTTTGTGTTTTGCTCCCGACCATTTTTTTGCTGTAGTAAAAAAAAATACATGGCACACCAGTTTTGCCATAATCTTTTTTAGGGGGAAAGAATTTCTCGGGAGATTTCTGGGAGAGGGAAAGGGAAGGAGACGAGGTTATGTCTTCTATGTATTTATTTTTATAGCATTTAAAAAAAATCCCACAGATGCTTTTGGCATTTCATGACTCCCATTTTTCCCCGTACATGCGGTCTTGTATTTTTTATTGGGCTTCCCCCTCCGCCTTTTTGGCTGGTGTTGGAAGGTTCATAAATTTTATCATCGCTTCCCATTATTACAAGTGTTGAAGGGAGGAAATGCACCTCCAGAGAACAGATGTATTTTTTTGCCCGGAATTTCCTGGCGGGTTAAACGACGGGAATTTATTGGTACTTCCGCCCATGATTAATCCGGCCGCCCATGATGAGTTTGGCCGCCCCTGAATTCAATGGGAAGCTCTTGCGAATATTTAATTAATTTTTTTTATTTCTTTTATTATTTTTTTATTTTTATTTTTTTATTTCTTTCTTTTTTTTGTTTTTTTTTATTTGTTTCATTTTTTTAATTCTTTATTTGCTTTAATTCTTTACTTGTTTCATTTTGTTAATTCTTTATTTGCTTTATTTCTGTATTTGTTTCATTTTGTTAATTCTTTATTTGCTTTATTTCTTCATTTGTTTCATCTTTTAATTCTTTATTTGGTTTATTTCGTCATTGTTTTTATTTTTGTTTCTTTATTTTTTTTTATTTCCTTATTTTCTTTACTTCTTTTTTTATTCTTAATTTTTTTTACTTCTTTTTTATTTCTTTATTTTTTTATTTCTTTTTTTTACTTCTTTTCTTTTTTTTTCTTTTTATTTCTTTATACTTTTTATGTCTTTGTTTATTTCTTTATATTTTTTATGTCTTTTTTCTTTATTTCTTTTTTTTTGTTCTTCCGCCCATGATGGTTCCGGCCGCCCATGATGAGTTCGGCCGCCCCTGAATTCATTTGAAGCTCCTGAGAAAAAGTGTATTTTTTTACTGGTCGAAATTTCTCTGTTCAAAGGTGGAATATGTTCTAATAGAAATTCAAGTGCCCGCGGATTTTTCGGGGGAGTTCCTTTTTTCGGGGACGACAAGGATCAACATCTTTTTCCTCTTCAAAGTATGGAAACAACCCGGATTTTTTTATCCCTTTGCATTTATCCCCGTTGATTCCTTTGGCAAAGACATCAAGTACAGGGGATTTTTGTCCCCTCAGAAAAAAGTTTTCTGTTCTCAAAGGATTCCACCTTTCCCGTTTTTTATCCTTTTTCCCCCTTTTTTTTCTTTTTTTTATTCTTCCAAAAGCCTTTTCATTCTTCGGAAAAAAACCTTTTTCTGCATCCAATACCTTTTCCTTTTCCAAAGTGTTGAAAGGAAAAAGTCAAACCATTTTGTTTCTAGGGGCTTTCCACACTTTTTTAGGGGATTTTTTTTATAGATTTCCTCCCCTGGAAAATTCCTAGGGATCTTTCTCTTGAGTTTAAAATGTCTGGATATAATTTGATTTTCCCGGGGGATTTGTACGCTCCAGGAGAAGAAGAATTTCGGACAAAGTGCAGGGATATAAGTTTTGTTTCTGCAAAAAAAAAAAAATTACCGTTTCCAGCAATTTCTTTGGGAACGGAATTGTTTTTGAATTCGCGTCCCGGAAACGTTTTTTTGTTTTTGTTTTTGGCAGGGAATTTGACACATCTTTTTTGATCTTTTGACAGGTGTTGAAGCGGAATCAGCAGAGAGCGGCGGGGTCAGCGATCATTCTGGTGAGTCAAGGGACCATCTCGAATGTGGATCTGGAAGCCGCTTTGGACCTTCTGCGTCAGGAAGAGGTCACTCTGGCTGGAGTGGAATATCCTTCGCTTGGTAAGTATTTTTCTTGAGATTTATTTTTATTTATTTTTTATTTATTCATTTATTCATTTCCTGATTTTTTTATTCACTGATTTTTAATTAATTTATTTCTTGATTTTTTTATTAATTTTTTAGTTCTGTACGTTTTTATTTGTTTATTTATTTTTGCATCTTTTTATTTGTTTATTAATGTCTGTATGTTTTTATTTGTTTATTTATTTCTGTATTTATTTATTTCTTTATTTATTTATTTCGGTATCTTTTTATTTCTTTATGCCTTTATTTATTTTTTATTAATTAATTAATTATTTTCTTTAGTAATTAATTTCTTCTTTTCTTTAATGTTTTCTTTAATTCTTTATTTACATTTTTATAAGAAACAATTACATCTTATCGCTTTTACATTGACTTGATTCAATCAAATGAAAAGAAAGCAACCTCACCGAAAAATCCATTAGCAAAATTTGAAGATACTAAATAGAGCGGTATAATTCAAAAAAAATTCGACCAAACTTTGCTTTCACCTTAAAACATCCCGCAGCATAAAAATGGACGTTGGTAAAAAAAAAAAGGGATTAAAGAGTGTGTGTTTTCCTATTTATTTTTTATTTCCGCCCATCCCCACATATATTTTTCCCCCTCAATTCCCACTCCCCATCCCAATTGTGGGGTGGTCAAGAGAGGGAAAAAGGGGAAGTAAAAAAAATAAACAAGTGAGTAAAAAGTACTTCTCGGTCGCTGTACTTTCCCTTAATTAAGTTAAAGGTTTTTTCTCTCTCCTTGCCCATTTCTCCCTCTCAAAAAATAAAAAATTGGTTCACTCCTTCCAAGGGATCACACGTCCGGGTTCTACGGACTTTTCCCCGTTTTTCAACGGGAGCTGGAGTGGGGGAAGATTTTTTTTCTACCCGTTTTTTCCGCTCTCCATGGACAAGTGCGGGGAAAGACGGACGTATCCCTCAACGAATGTAGACGAGTAAAAATCACACTTTCTTTTGGGGGCAAGAATGCACGGGGTGGTGGGATTTGCTAGCTTTCTCTCCATTTCTCTACTTTCTCTTCTGGTCCTCACTTTCTTTCCTTCCGATTTTCCGCTCTTTTCTTCGCTTTCTTGCTCCTCAGTTTCCAAGCTTCTCTTTTTTCCTTCTGATCCTTCTCATTTCTCTTGTTCTGACCGTTCTTATTTTTCTTACTTTGTTATTTCTTTCCTTGTTTTTCTTCTCCTTGTTTTCCGGTTTTTGGCCTTTAAGTCCTTTTTCTCTCTTTCCCTTCTTTTCTCTTTCTTTTTAACTATTTTTATCTTCTTCTATCCCGTTTTTTGTCCATCTTTCAGTTTTTCTGTCCTTTTTCGATCTCTTCCTTTCTATAGCTGTCTATCCTTTTATGAATTACTTCTCTCTTTCTGTCCAATATCCTCTTTCGTTCTGCCTTATTCTCCCTCTTTTTCTATCTTTCTGTTTTTTTCCTCTCCCTTTCTTTATCTCTCATTCTCCCATTGTCTATCCTTTAGTCTTTATCTCTCATTCTCACTCTTTATTTATCTCGTTCTCTCTCTAAATCTCGCTACCCTTTCCTCTCTTTTTTTCTCATTCTATCGTTTATCTCTCTTCTCTCCTTATCTTTCATTTTCTCTCTTTTTTTCTCATTCTCTCGTTTATCTCTCTTCTCTCCTTATCTTTCATTTTCTTTCTTTATCTTTCATTTTCTCTCTTTATCTTTCATTTTCTCTCTTTATCTTTCATTTTCTCTCTTTATCTTTCATTTTCTCTCTTTATCTTTCATTTTCTCTCTTTATCTTTCATTTTCTCTCTTTATCTTTCATTTTCTCTCTTTATCTTTCATTTTCTCTCTTTATCTTTCATTTTCTCTC
>JAQGBT010007689.1:0-10676 GCA_034698585.1 Disparrhopalites patrizii
CCCCCTCCTCCTCCTCCTCCCCCGCCTCTCATCCCTGAGAACTCCAACGATGCGCTTTTTGCCCCCGTTAAGTTTTGCATTTAAATCATCTCAACTCTCTTCCTCGCACGCTCTCTCTCTCATCTCTTTCCTCTCTTCACTTCATATTTACATTCTTGGTGCGAGGACAAAGTCAAGATCACGGGAGCATCCCTGTCATTCTCCTGCTCCTTCCATAAGTAGAGAGTTCGCAGAACTCATTCAAGTCCTGCAGAGCTCTATTCCGAACTATCCGAACCCTTTCATCTCTACAAAGAGTTCGGATGCACCGGATGATGCCGTCACTAACTTGATCCTTGCCAACTTGGCATGATACAGACAAATGAGTAAATACACCAATACCATCTATGCGGGGACATAATGTAATATAACAGTGGAAGTATCATCTACAGATACTATGCATTTGTTTAGCATTGATTTCAGCGCTATACGATCCGATAAAGACGCTGTAAACAGCTATACATACAAGCTTGACTCATACTCATACGAAAGGCATGCAAACCCTAATGTATTACAGATAAAACGTTCGATTTTGCGAATTTTTGCATGTGAGCGAGAGAGCACGGGCAGGACGAAAGGAGAGTGCAAGCATTGGTAGATCCGTGTTCCATATCTGCTCCAATCTGTACGGAATTGTATCGTGCCAAAACAGTGCTTAGAGGAAATTCAAGGAAGACGCTTCGGGTGAGCATGACTGTACGGGCTAGGCAGGCCTAATCGACATGAACGAGCTCAAAAGGCCTGACGTTTCCTAAATGTACTTTTAATAGAAATTCCACGTCCCGAACAAAATATAATGGGAAATTGGAAGTGCATGCAAGCAATGCACACTGGAGATTGTCGAAGCAGAAGAATATTCCCTGAGCCGTTGCAAAAAAAAATAAAAAAAATATGGAACTTACCAACCCTTCAGAGTCAACAATTCCCTAGTAAATGGACTAAGAGCGGATGTAGTTTCAGAGAGGTTCAAGTTCAGTTGGCAAGTTGGCAACATTTTGGAATATGGAAGGCGATCATAGCAAAATCTTAAGATATTTGAAACTTGAGAATACTTGAACCGTTTTGGATCTATGCGTATAGATCCTGAATACTTGCATATCTTCATTTAAATATCAGAACTGACTATCGTTCGTAAGGATTCTGTATGACTCGGTCAGTTTTGATACTTCAACGACCATATGCTGACGCTGAGATAATGCATCCATTCGCCAATTTTATTGTCCACGCATTTTGATGCTTCATTGAGGCCTTTTTGCAAGACAAAATCATCAAAGTGAAAAGTATTTGGATTTCCATGTTGTTGGTTCAGATGGCGGAGATAGGACATGGAATGTGAGCAGAAGACCAGGAAGATTTTGCTCATGAGGAGGCCTGAGCGAGCGAGATATCATTATTGATTGAATAGATGACGCGAATATTAACATTTTAAATGCGATATTCATGCTTCTTATGATCTCCTCTTTCAGTCTTTTTAAGTCCAACCAATAATCTCATTCTAGAATGTAGATACAATATCTATCAATATCTATACAATATCGATACAATATCTGTACATTAGCAGTATACCTATGTACATTATTACTTTGTTACATCGGCAATCGGCATGCATATGCGTACGTGTAAGTACATAATACATACACATTTTCAATGGCAGCTTCTGCAAGTTTCGATTTCGACCTCTTCTGCAGCGAGATGGCAGATGGCAGCCATTATTACGCAGAACTAGTAGCATTCATGCAAAATCTTGTTACAAAAGAATTCCTAAATAAGCATTTCAGTTCTGTTCACAATCTTTAATGAGAAGATGTAAATAGACACGCTGTATGATTGCAGAAGATTAGACGGAGTCATAGATTGTCGACGATTAGCGTCGAAAAGCTGGCCAGAGTACGGTGCACATGCGCCCTGCTGTCGACAGAAAATGCCACATGAAATAGCTCCAAGCATTGAGTTTAGTTATTTTACTTTTTACTGATCACCTACGATATTATTTGTGCTTTTATACAGACATACATATAAGGTATGCACCTGACAATTACTTTGATTTACTTATGCGTATGACATTTGAATTACACTTTCAAAATTTTTTGTCAGCCCACAGGATGGGAATTGATAATCACGATCACGAGTTCCTCAACAGAGTTTTCCTCACCGCACCATTATTCATGGAGGTCTCTAGGTACGTAGCTGATGATGATGTGGATACTTCGGGGTTTTAGGTCATCACCAGCAAGTCAGAGAGAAGAAATACAACTGAATGTGTAGGAAGAATTACAGCTGAAAGAGCACTTCGAATCTTCCAATCGCCCAAGCCTTGCGTTTGTCCACTTTAAAGCCTTTGGCGACGGGATAGCAGGAGACGGTCACTCCCATCCCTCCTGCCACACACAAAATACAAGGTTGAGCAGTTAAAGATCACTCACTTGGTTGACTGGAGGAGTCTCTCTCTCACTCTTTTACTTATTTCCAACAGACGCATCACACAAAAATTCGTGTCATTACTTATCAAATTCGGCAAACGAATCATGACGAATGGAGGCAAAAACTTCTTCTTAGCCCCTCCTTTGAAAGATAATTTGGATTCCTCCAGAAAAGGCGGCGTACAGTATTCTATTTTGCCGATGAGATTGTCATCGGCATCATTGTCGCCAGCACAAATGATTGGAATGGGGCTCTGTGTCAAATATCAAAATATAGAATTTATTCTTGTTGCGTACAGTACACATACACAACAAACGTACATGATTTATAACGCAATAGCGTTGATTTCAGAGCATTTTTGGTTGCTTGAAACTACCTATAGTTACGTACATATAATGGATAATACCTTTTCAAATTTTATGTCATCCTTGAGTCTCTCGGCCTGGAGTCTCAAAGCGTTGCTTTTTATATGATCTTTAATGTAAGTGTCTATTTCCTCATATTTAGTAAAGGTGCGCGGATTGTATTTTAAAATCTGTGAACGAGAGCATGGAGTATCTTTGTATAGTACATGCTATACATACATGCTAAATTACACAATCATGGGATCATGGACATATTGTATCTAAGCGCATTCACACTACATGCACGAGTAATTGGTAATCGCAATATTTTGCAACTGTCTCCTTGCCTTCGATATCCTCATGAATATTGCTGGTTTGAGTGACTGCTTCATAGTTACATTATACCCAAATTTGTTCATTTGACATTCCGGTTTTGTGAAGTAACTGTCAAAGTTTCCTGGATCCTCTTTATCATACGCTGGATAAAATTGGAGTTAGTTAGTATGTTATGACACCGAAGAATCTGTCTGGATTTATGTAGATTAAGCGTATTGTGTGTAGACTTAAATGTGAGAATGAACAGGATCTACCCGATTTCTCTTTCTCAAGTTGCTTTCCCCAGTATCCGGCTGGTCCTCCCTTCTTAATGATGACTAAGTCCGTGTCGGGATTCTTGTCTCGATTCGGAACGGGTATAAAGATCACGGAAGGATACGTCTGAATCTTACTTCTGCCGATGAATCCTGATTCTTTGTGAAGCAATTTTGGCTCCTTGTTGTCCAGACTCGACAGCAGAATGGCCAAAAACGCGGCGAAAAACGCGGCGATGGCAATGTAAAATATTATGTAGAAGATAGCAAGAAGTGCTGGAAAGGAAATTCTAGTCACAAAACCATCGCTCTTTCTTGTTACTATTCAAAGTTGGAGTAAAGTCGGGAATGCATTGGGGAATATTCAACAATGAAAAGTATCGAACCCCATCGGCGGGCTCCCCGACCCATGAACTCTTTCGTCTCCGAATTCCATACGAATTTCATGAAGTCCTTGCATCCTTCTTTGCATCCTCCCCTCCGTTTCTTGACCATCACAACTTCAGATTCCGCAGCGACCGTCTTTTCCTTCCCGTCGTCCCCAGCGGCCTCTGCTGTGTCCGTACCCTGCTCGGGCTCTGCCTCAGGGGCGGCTGCTTGCTCTCCAGACTCCATATTTGTATTCTCTTACTCTGCTCCTTGCACGCTCTATCATGGATTAGTGATTAGTTCATTTTGCAATCTCAGTCCAATTACCTCAGCAAGCAGAAGCGACGATTTATTCTAAAAAGTCAGGATTACATGCATTTCAATAGGCAGAACCGCCCCCCATTAATTGGTAATGAATTAATTGGCAATGAAAAATGCTGTCTGCCCTACGTTTGACAGGAGAAATTCAGCGGTCAATCTAGAAGTTACAATCTTACAATAATGGACTTCTAGAGTTGGCACTTGGCACTCTACGGACGAGCACTTTATTACGTCCTACACACTCCGTCTGTGTGTCCTTAGGTCCTTACTCCTTACCATATACTATGTATGTGTATGTGTGTAGGGAACGTAAGTTTTAGAACTAGCCGGAGTAAATCATAAAAAAGAGTAGGACTGTTAATTTATGGCTATACCACTTTTTACCGAATAATAAGTATTTGTTACAAACATTTCCTATGGTTGCTAATGGTATCGCATGAAAAGCAATGAGCAGCAACAACCACACAATTATTAATTATGATAATGATAATTAAACTAGCAGCCCTATTCACAAGCCGTACTACTTCAAAATGTGCATTTTTAGAGACAACCCATTTTCCCGGAATCTCCACCTACGAATAAGTTTACAAAGGTATACACATATATAAAAATACTCTAATAGTTTATTAACTGTTAGTGCTGTTATACTTCAGATTTAAAATTGTCTTGAATTGTATTTCAATAACGGAGCGTAAATCTATCCACAAGTTATCGAAGGTAGTTGGTTGTACCGGCAATTATCTCCAATGGATAGAAAGAATTTTAAATTGCTTGCCACAGTGAAATGTTTAGTGGTTCAACTATAAGTGGTAGTGTGGATGATTCTACAGCGGATAAGCATTCGTTAGCTTTTTTCACAGAAACAAACCGGATCTAACTGCTTGTTCTTATAAAGACAAATAATTTGTTCTATGCGACTTGTAGAATGCATTGTTATTAAGAACACCGAACGGGTCCACTGGTCGTGGTTAGGTTAGAGAGTCAGATGGGATCAGTCATCTACTCAAAGATCCGGATCAGAAATCATACCATCAGAGCAGACGCAGCTTGTCGCATAACTATTCGTCGTTTATTGTCAATCGTCGATCGTCATTCGTCATCACCATCCATCGCATCGTCATGTCATCGTAAATAGTAATCGTAAAATACTAATAGTATTCTTTCATTCTACGTAACATCGTTATCGTTCATGCTCTCCTGCTCAATTTAGTTCAGTAGTCCCAGGCCTCAGTTCCCTGTATTTTCTGTGGATAATCAGCTTTATTAAATGTATTTTGAGCATGTGGGCTATACTTTATAATTTTTTTTAAATTTAATTAAAAATTATTTTTTTAAATGTGGCTGACGGATGAACTGCATACTTAATTTTGGTCACAGAAATGATTTTACACGATGGAATTTATTCATAACTGAAATACATGTATGCATATAATATGTGTGCAGTCAAATGTTATACCTTATATTGACAGCCCATTATGGATTTGAACTTTCCAGAATGCTTTTGAATCTTGAATAATTGAAATATTAGATATTTGTACGTAACTATGAACAACGGATAACTTGATGATCAGTTTTCGCAATAACCATATTATTATTATTATTGAATTTGAATCGTGCCGCACCACAACCACAACTTATAGCAACAATGCAACATATTATAGCATGGCATATTGGCCTATATGCATAGTATACAGACATAAATAATTCTTTGTTAAATAATTATTGCCTGACGAAGAGGAATCCTCGAAACGTTGCAAATAAATAACCCTTTATATAAATAGTGAAAATTACCCTTAAAATGATTATTTCAGGTTATACTATATAATACTGACTAGTAATTACAACCCACATGCAAAATAAAATGTAATATAGAAAACGCATTTCTGTCTTGCACGGATGCAAAGACATACAATTAATTCCTCTGGAGGTGAAATCTAGCGTCGATTGTGACATTGTGAGTCTTATTGTGTGGTCATGTAATGTGTGGTTTTCTGACTTCCGGCGCCTTTAAAACACGTGAGGGTTTGGACCTGCCATTATTGTGAAGTTGCATTACTGTTATAGTGAATAAAGAGGTAAAGTGACGGCCTTCCCTTTTTCGTAAGCATACAAAATACAGAGAATTACGTAATTTAAATTGATCTGTCTTACCGAAAGATTTCCAGATTATTTTTCAATGTGAAGTGCTGGTAGCACACAGAAGATGGATAGGAGACTGGAGCATCAACAAGAGTAATATCTTACCTTTTCTGCATTTACAGACCCAGGATTCGCCCAAGAAAATGAAGTCGCCTTTGAAACTGTCCCGACTCTATATTTGGAGCTATTTGAACGTGTGGGATGGGGTAATGAGCGACTTCATTCTCGATAGATTAGTCAACCTACAGATATTGTGTTTATACACACAAATACACGCGAGAACGGGGAACTACATTGCTCTATTAATATTGTAAGTAGTTTATTTGATGCCATTTCTTTCGTTTTTTCAAAATTTCTGACTGTTGCTTTTCTCTTTTGTGTCATGCTTGTTTGTGCGCTCCCTCCTTGTCTGCATACGTTCGTCTCTGTGCCCGGATGCAGTCTTCGCTTCCTCGTAGGGATAATATAATTGACAAATTTATAGAAGAGTACACAACGATAGATGCCATTGATACAGATTATGTATTCAGCCGGGCTGGGGGCTTACTCTTCACGAGGTTCACGGTGGGCATGCAGGTAGGCCTTCGCATCCTCTATCTATTATGCCTCATCTTTTTCATGCCTTACTAATTCTTACTTTGTTGTATCGTTATTATCCTATATGGATGGTGCTTTGTTCTATTGTCGCAGATGGCATTCGCAAGGAGGAAGCCAGTTTGGCATTATTTCCAGGCACTCGGCATCTTTGTCAAAAGTCTTCAGGCGTAAGCTTCCTCAATTAATTTGTCTTTCTTCCCTCCCATTTTTTCTTCTTGTTTCATCTCCCCAACTTTGTTTCTGGCATTTTTCACACTCTCTTCTCTCAATTATACTCGCAATCTCAATCACTCCTTAACTGGCATCGCTTCTCCCCCTTCCAATTTCTCTATTCTCCTATCATTATCATTGGAATTATGTCCTCCGCTAACAATCCACACAATCTTGAAACACTTATTCATTTCTTGTTGACCTTCAGAAGATTTAGGCTCATACGTATACCAATCAATAGCTAGAACCTTACCTAATTTACAGGTTAATAAGTTAAAAACTGGAATGCGTTCAATTGGAGGTAACTTGACAAAATGAGTATTCTTCCACCATGTTAGAGAGCCTGCATATCAATTTTACATTACTTGTAACTTTTAAATCCTTAAACGGCTTAAATTGATATACGCACTATTATACAGCTTGGATCCTCCAGTATGTGTGTACATAACGTACATTTATTCCTACGTGCCAATTCTGAGGAAATGGTTTCTTTCTAAAACTGTGTATTACATGGAATAGTTGTGCGGCGTGTACATACATAGAATAGGTCTGTAGAATAAAACAATAGAATAGTTTAATTATCATTATAATTAATAATTGTTTGATGCTGCTGGTAATTCATATTCGTATGATGTCAATAGTAAACCATAGCCAATACTTGTAACAATTAATTATTTTGGGAAAAGTGGTGTATCCTTAAATAATGTAGAGGTACTTTCTATGTGAACTAATGCTACTTCCTAATTCTAACTACTACTAAAGCCAGTGCGGAGTACTACATACTACCACCACACTATTAAACTAGAGTGGACAAAATTGACCGTTGACGTCAAAACTTTGGACTTTAAATGGAGGTCCATTACACATATGGATTTTGGGGGTCCCTAATGGTTTTTATATATAGGGTTGAGGTCTTCCTTTAGGTGTATATGGGGTTCTGGGGTATGGGTTTCCATAGGGTTTTCAGGGGGTCTACTGGTTTCCGCTGGGGTTAGAGGGTCACCAATGGTTATTTAAAGGCCAAGGTTTCGACGTCAACGGTCAATTTTGTTCACACTAGTTTAATAGTGTGACTACTACTGATTAATGCTTGTGGATGCTTGGAATATTTCTCACTCATAAACTCACTGCTGCTTGTTACTGCTTGAACTCTTTTATCAATAACTGCGAGTACTTCTCAATTACAAGTTTCCTACTTCTTCAAAGTAGGTGGTCCTTTCCTTCGTCCCTTTATGGTATTTTATTTACAAAGCGGAGACTGCTGTCTCTAACACACCATACGTACGGTGTATAACACTTGTACACTTTACGAATCAGTCAGACATTTTAATTATCATGGTCCATGTGTTGCAGGGAGCGTTACATCGTGGAATTCACATTGATGGGTGCTCTGATTTCGACGTTTGAAGTAGTTCGTGTGGCTGAAATGAAAGACAAGGACAAAAGCTATGTTTTTCAATTCCTCATCCGCATGATCGAAGGATGCGGAGGAACGCGCGTCAAAGAATTTATCTGCAGTGATACTTCATGTAAGAGCCAATCCAATTTATTTGTTCTCGTCAATAGTGTTTAGAGATTCTACAAATCTCTTCCCAAACTCTCGCCTCTTCTCTCTCTCACTCACTCACTCAATTCGCCTCTAAAGGTCCCGATATCTCTCTCCCCGAGTCTCATCTCCCTCTCTCTATCCTTCTCTATTTCTCTCTTCCCCAGCTCCCTCTTAGACCCTCCCTAAATCCGTGTTGCTTCTCTTTTTCCAACATCTTTGTTCCCTCTCTTGCAGCCTCCCCCACGCCTCCGACTTTCTCTGGATTTCCCTCTCGTCCTGCCTTTTACTCTCCTCTTAGCACTTTTTTCTCTTCCTCAGCCACATGCAAGCGTACATGTGCGTAGTAATGGGAGTAGAGCGAGAGTTCTCACAAATACATGAAGTGGGCAAGGGGAAAGCTGTGAGCAAAAAAAAAAAAAAAAGAAATGTGTGTACTCAAGGAAAATGCTTCGTTGTAAGCAGCACTTGTGTGTGTGTGGGAGGGAATGGAAAAGATTTCCCTCTGTAATGGAAGAGGAATGCTTAAAATGTGAACATGTTTACATAAACCGTGTATAAAACTCACATTACCGCCAGTTTGTTGTAGTTAAAAAAAGGATGGATCCGTCGGAATGGATTTGTGGAGTGCAGAGAATACTGTACAAGTGCATAAAATTTCACAATATTTACCTTCAAAGTGTGTTTGATTTTCAGTGGGAATGTACGATGTAGATACATGTAGATACTATTGTTGCTTTTGCATTCCCCAGCGGAAGGGGAAGGTACATGGGGTTTTCCCCTTTTGAGTACCACTGCCGTTTTGGTCGTTTAATGTTTTTGTCGGCTCCCCGCATGTTTGCCCCATATTTTCTTGCCGAACTTTCACATTTTCTTCAATTCGGGAACTTCAAAGTGCGGGCATGTAAGAGTTTGAAATTTGTCACTGGTCCAGGCTGCTTCCTTCCTCCTGTCCGCCGAGGGACTTTCCTTCACGTGGACACAGTGTCAATACGCACGTGAATCTGAGGGACGAGCATGCTCTGGACTCTTCATGGGCAAAAGTTAGTTTGAGTGCTTCTTTCTTGGGGAATCCTCCACCTCTTGGGGATTTTCAACTAAACCGTTTCACTCATCTCACTTCTTTTTTAATGACTGTACAAACGTTGGGTTTTGAATTTTGAATCAGTAATTTATTTATTTAATTAGCATTTTAACCAATTTAAAGCCATCCGTCTTCCTCGTTCATCCTCTTGGTTCTGAAACATGCACTTATCAACGAGAACCATCATTATTTACTTTACCCACAAGCGTAAGGAAATGTCCAAGAACGAAGCATTTTACACGGCTATTGGACAAAAAATTTTCGAAGGAGAATGAATGAAGGACAAGTTTTTGGTGAGGGTGAGGGCTTGGAAAAACTCGGTATAAATCTGAAATTCCTGTTCCAAATGGTTTGTAATTCATTTCTGCCTCCGGTGTCTCTCTTCTGAGTCTGAGAGATCAAGGGGAGAGAGAAAGGAAGAGCAAAAATCTGTGTAAAAAACTACAGTTGAATGGAATGTTCGGCTGAATTTATGCGTTAAAGGCGTATATGTAATGTAATGTGTAATGGGTATGTGGATCTCTGTATGTACATGGAGATAAGGGTGTCTTGGAATACATGGTATTGGTGAGGCTTGTGGCGGGGGAGATATAGGGGAGAAAGGTAATTCAGGAAAATGGATGACTGGAGCAGTAATAGTAATGCTTAGCGGTGGTGGCGAGCAGAGCAGAGCGTTGCGGTATGTCAAGCAAAGTGTCCCGTGTCTGCGGTTTTTTCAGGGAGGCAGGGCCCATAGTGGGATAGTCAAGAGTCAAGAGTAAAGAGTCCTCTCCCTCTCACAATCCATCCCCAAATGTAAAAAGCTCTGCCACAACCATCCACCAGGGGAAGGGGAACGTAAGATGAGAAGAACGTGAGGGAAAGGGAAATGAGCAAATGGGCAAGAGTGAGAAGGGAGAGAGGATAAGAGGAAAGAGAAAGTCGGAGGAGAAGAGGAAAGAGAAAGTCGGAGGAGAAGAGGAAAGAGAAAGTCGGAGGAGAAGAGGAAAGAGAAAGTCGGAGGAGAAGAGGAAAGA